>BTSY01000001.1:13807899-13930399 GCA_036245785.1 Pristionchus fissidentatus
GCTTTTCATTTATTATAAATTGCCGTAAATCGCTTTTCAATCTTTTCAGATGCCGTAAAACGCTTTTCAGTTTTTTCAGATGCCGTAAAACGCTTTTCATTTATTATAAATTGCCGTAAATTGCTTTTCAATTTTTTCAGATGCCGTTAAACGCTTTTCATTTATTATAAATTGCCGTAAATTGCTTTTCAATTTTTGAGATGCCGTAAAACGCTTTTCATTTATTATAAATTGCCGTAAAACGCTTTACAATTTTTTCAGATGCCGTAAAACGCTTTTCATTTATTATAAATTGCCATAAAACGCTTTTCAATTTTTTCAAATGACGTAAAACGCTTTTCATTTATTATAAATTACCGTAAAACGCTTTTCAATTTTTTTAGATGCCGTAAAACGCTTTTCAATCTTTTCAGATGCCGTAAAACGCTTTTTTCCGAAATTTATCTCCTTATGTTTCGAAATTTTTCTCCTTATGTTTCGAAATTTTTCTCCTTATTTTCCGAAATTTTTCTCCTTATTTTCCGCTATGATGTTATCTGCCTGCAAGAAACCAAGTCACGCACCCTAACCGAGAGGACATTCGAGGACGGAGCCAAATTGATACTCGGTCCGAAGGTGGAAGGGAAGAACATAGGCGGCATTGGTTTCATCATCCACCCCCGTCTCACTTCATCCATCATCTCCTTCTCCATTATCTCTCCTCGACTCGGCGTTCTCCGACTCCGAATCGGCATCATCCATCGCTATTCTTACCGTATACGCACCTACATCTAATGCGACCATCGAGGAACGTCACGCTTTCTTCAATGAAGTTGCTTCTGTGAACGAGGGCGAGAAGAAGCACTTCTACCGGGTGATTGCAGGAGATCTATATGTCCGCGCCGGTCCCTGGAGAGATGGAGCTTTTCGCACTGGGCTTTTCCATTCCACACGGACCCACAAGGAGACCCTGACGACCTCTTCTTCGATCTCCTCTCCTCAACTCGCTCCTTCCACGGGAACTCCTTTTTGAAAAGAAGTTGAGCTCCTGCTGGACCTGGGAGCAAGCAGGAGGAAGATCGCGTCTCGAATTGGATCACGTGATAGTCAATCGCCGATGGATGATTCAAGACGGTCGTAGAAGGATGCGACTATCCCTCCGACCATAGACTTCTTCGATCACGCATCCGCATCGACACGAAGATCGAGAAGAGCTGGAGATACACCAGACGACAGAAGCCTCGACCGGTACTTGATCCTCTCCTCTAACAGGCAGCCATCGAGAAATACCCTTGGAGATCTGACCCCGACCCATCGCGAGACTACGACTTCATCTGCGTCGGTCTCAAGGACTGCGCGAGATCAGCTGAGATTCCTCCCCCACTACCCCCTCCTCGTCTATCTGATGCATCCAAGTTCTGGATAAGAAGAACAGGCGAACTTTCCCGTGACCCCGATTGTTCCATCCTCGAGAAAACTATGGCGACCTGGACGTGCAGGAGTTTCGTGGCGAGGGACATCAAGGAACACAGGAGTACGGTACTGCTGAGGGCTGCAGAAGCCCGGCGCTCCCTCAAGAAGGCCAAGCAGGAGCTATCGAAGGGTCGATCCCCGATGGAAGCTGTTCTCGATTCAGCTGGAACCGCCATTACCAGCAGAGCCGGGATCGAGGAGAGAGTGAAGGAGTTCTACACCGACCTCTTCCGATCTGAGACACCAGTCCCTCGCTGCCCGTCGCCTCCATGTGCTGATCCCCTTCCCATTCTCCCCCTCGGAGATACGCACGACCATAGCGAGAACGAAGAAGGACGGAGCTGCCTGACCAGACAAGATCTCAGGCCAAATGCTACGACTCAGAGGGCCTCCCCTGCACTCGCTCCTTGCCGCGCACTTCAGTCGATACCTTGCATCTCTGAGCTTTCCCTCTCAGTGGAAGGCCTCCAACTCCATCCTCATCCACAAGAAGGGAGATAGATCCGGCCTCATCGTCGACACCTCTACAGCCTCGACAACTACCGTCCCATTGCTCTACTCTCAATCCCCTACAAGATCTTCACTAAGATACTGGTGACGCGAATGGAGCGAATACTGGACGAGGCTCAACCCGTGGAACAAGCTGGATTCAGGAGAAGATTTGGCTGTCTCGATCACATCCACACGCTCTGACCGTAATCGAATTCCATCGCGAGTACCACCAGCCCCCCCCCTCGGTCTCGTCTTCGTCGATTACTGTAAGGCATTCGACTCCGTGGAAGTGCCAGCAGTCCTCAACGCCCTCTCTCGCTCTGGAGTGGACTCATCATACGTTCACTGTCTGGAAGCACTCAACACCGGCTGCTAAACCGAGATGAAGCCGTTTGACCGACCCGTACGCATTCCAATCGGCAAAGGAGTCCGCCAAGGAGACACAATCTCACCCAAGCTGTTCACCGCGGCACTGGAGGATTGTATGAGAGACCTCGACTGGGAGACGGAAAGAATCAGCATAAATGGGAAGCGCCTCTCGCATCTCCGATTTGCGGACGACATAGTTCTGCTCGGCTCTGACACAGCATTGCCGGAGAGGATGCTGACAGAACGTGCGGAAGCAGTAGAACCGATTGGATTGACGATCAACAGGAAGAAGACGCAGCTGATGAGGAACGCATGGTGCCCTGGTCCAGATATCGCTCTGCACGGAGAGACCCTCGTGGAAACTGATGCATACGTATATCTTGGAAGAGAGCTGCGAGGCGACGGCTCAATCGATAAGGAACTGAAAAGGAGGAAGACAGCAGCCTGGGCGGCATACGGAAGCATCAGAGAAGTCACGTCCATGTTGAAGGACGCCAAGCTCCGCTCTTCGCTCTTCGACTCTCACGTCCTTCCCGCTCTGTGCTATGCAGCCGAGTCATGGCTTCTCTCGAACTCAGTCATCTCCTACATGTAGACCACGCACAGAGCACTCGAGAGATCGTTGATTGGCACGAATTTGTTCACGATGCACCAGAAGATGCGCCGCAGCTCGGACGTCCGTCGGCAGTCACTCCTCACTGACCCGATAAGCTACATCAAACGGGCGAAGCATCGATGGGCCGGACACGTGCTTCGACGGGACGACGGCAGATGGTCAACAACAGTCACGGAATGGTTCCCCCCTCCCGATCTCCGCAGACCTCCAGGAAAGCCGCCAGTGAAATGGAGGGATTCGATCGTGGAATATGCGAAGAAGCCCTACAGTGTTCAAGGACGTATTACCCGATCGTCCTCGCAGCGGAATATGACTGTCAGTGGAATATGACTCTAAGCACACCTAAATGTGCCGTTCTCCATTCAAGCCGCCTAACATTAAAAAAAGCCTCGCCATCGCAGCCTCTAACAATGCTAGAGATTTAGGAGTTCACTTCTCCAAAGGACTGAACTTCGGATATCATATTACCCAAATAACGCGTAAGACCCGGTCCATGTGTGTTAATGTTACGATCATTCCACGCAAACTCCTCTAATACCCATGTAAGACTTACATCCGGTCGCTACTCGAGTCAAGTACGGCACTCTAGAATCCTACTGCAATCGGCTTAGTTAAGCGATTAGAGAATGCACAGCGAGAGTTCACTAGAAGAGTTCTCAAGCGTAGTCAACACTCCATCCATAGACACGCGTTGATGGACACCACCAATCTATACACGCTGGCTCCTTTAGCACGTTCTCTCAGGTTTTCTCATGGCTTACGCATCTCGATTCCTTACAGAGCAGGCTCTATTTCCACTTGTGCAAGTCGATCCATACCATTCTGAAATAACCTCCTCTCCCGCCTAGTAACTGAAAAAAAAATTTTTAAAAAAACCCAAAATCCCCTTCTCCGCAGGTCTTCGAAAGACCCAGAATTAGTCATGACTACCTCGCGAATCCGTAAGTTGTGATTTGACACGAAAACTACTTGATTCCGCCACCACAAAAAAGTGCTCGATCCTGACATGAGCCGAAGAATACAACATAACGTCAAGTTAAATCCATATCCCACCGAAAATCGTCCTTTTGAGAATAAAGATTAAAGACGTCAACTAACGAATAGCTTAGCCAGAATTTAAAAAAAATGAATTGGAGTGAAACACAAACAAACCAGGTTTTCATTTTTTAACGAAAAAGTTTGCAAAATCATAAATTGCTTTAAAATAACGAGACAGACTAACAGCATAAGTCCCTACCATAATAAATCAAAGCCCTTTGGGTATCCAAAACTCGTATCCGATGTTAAAAACCCCGTATGAGTCATTTGAATGCGGTACATGTTTTCTTGAGTGTTCCATCACATAAACTTTCATTTCTAAACAAGGAGGTGACAGGAAATCATTCCATCAAATGAACGCTTCTGAAAATTCACTGACCGGTTACAACACATTTAATTGATCAAACATATTGTCTTTATCATTAAAGTTTATTCACATTCGTGCAATGGATATCGATTCATAGAGAAGGGTTTGGATGGAAGGAGAGCAATCGATTGTCTTCTCACTTTTTGATGTACTTGAGAATGACTCTCTTTGCAGTGTGGAGGTACTCTAATCCCTCAGTCACTACTCCCAACCTTGACGACGAGCCAAGCGAGGCGATCGATGAAGAGGACGTGCGTGTCGTAGCTGCAAAAGCCATCCAATCAAAGCAGACAAAGAGCCATTTGCGCAACTTTACTGAACTTTCAGGGTAAGCAAAAACAATCACACCATTTTCCATCGCGAGCGCCCCAGAAATCCTTTAGAAGGAGGAAATAATACCTCCATTCAAGCCAGTCGTCATACGTAACAGCACTGTTGAAGGACGAGTCTTCATCGTATGGGAAGGCGAACGTGCGATTGGCCATCGTTTCCACATCAACAGGAGTCGTCGGAATATCGTATCCGTCTTCTGTAAGTATTGCATAATGATTTTTTCGTTTTCTGAGTTAGTGCTACAATTATTATTATTTGACGACAAACGGTGATTTCCTTCCGTTAGATGTCAAAAATAAACAAGAACATATATATATTCTTTGGAAACAGCAAAGCTAAAATTACCTTCAAATAGTGTTTCCAGCTTTGACTTGACACGTTCGACGTCCGTGAATAGATCACATACGATTCTACCGCCGATAGAACAGGAATTCGAGCTGTAATTTAATTCAACTTTGAAAGGCGGAGTTTATATTATGAGATAATATGAGAGAATGTAATTTAATTCAACTTTGAAAGGCAGAGTTTATATTATGAGATAATATCACGAAAGAAAACTGTGAACAGGGGTATCGTAAATTCCGCAAATCACAATCTATATATTTTGACAATAATGCTTTTTTTTTAAATTATGGTAGCAGCTGCTCTTTAAAAAACTCGCTTTGTCACGTGATTCCTTTCTCGTTTTCAGTTCATCGATTGCCTGGAATATCGTATTTTATTGTGAATTACAATAAAATAAGAGATATGACTTGAAACGTTCAAATTTGCAATTGGAAAATTAATAATTAAATGAGCAGACCTGAGTGAAGTAATGAGAGTATTCGGTGGACTTTACAGCCTTCAGTTTCTCAAGACAAGTTGTGAGAGGGTATCTGCTGAGATGGATTCTCTGAAATTATCCATTGTTTCGCACAATTATATAATTCATTCCAAAAAGCTCAAAAAATTATACACGAATTTATATTAAAATTCGTAGGTTATAGCAAAGTTTGAAAGCGATGAAAAATCTCACGATGATCTCGTTCATTCGTACAGATTTGTGAAAGTTTTGAATTTCCAGAGAAATCGTCAAAGATTCAAATGAATCTTTGTTGAAAAGCGAGGATTCATTTTGAATTTTCGACCGATCGAATCTTTGAGCAATGAGTCAAGATTCTATAAAAGATTCATTTTGCAGACCCTAGTTCAGATCCAAAGAATTGGAACATTTTATATAGTTTTGTTAATTTTTTGATAATTTTACTGGTATTTGGTTGTTTAGAGACCCACTCTCGAACACGAAATTCATGTGAAATAGTGCTTGAACTAGGTGTTCTGATAACATGATAAATTTCAGTGCAAATTACTTTCTATTCTAAAAAGAACAAACACAGTATGATATGGCTCACCATTCATCCTTATTGTATATATAATCGAGCTGAATGAACTTGTTGCCCACTTCGTAGTAATGACTAGTGGTTATATCGGCCATTCTTAAACCTCCGATTTGTTGAATGCTTGTTGAATGACAATGAGTGACAAACCGTCGTTAATGGAAGGAGAGCGAGCACCGGCCGATGCGAAGGAAAATGAGAATGAGAAATGAAAAGAGGACGAGCTAGATTATATTAGATTTACATAGTCGAGATCAATTTCATAGAATCTAGTCAAATCCTTTTCTGGACGAAATTCAATGAATAAATTATTGATTGAATTGAGGTAATTATCGGAGACGGCTCTCACTCAATCACTAAATATCTTATGGTGCATTTAGTGTCACCGGTCTAGTTGAAAATGAGACGAGAAATGACTATCCCAGACGACTAGTAGAGACGTCTAGGGTAGTTGAAAAATGGTCTGGGGTAGACGAGAAAAGTGTCTCTACTAGACTGATTTTGAGACTAGTCGAGAGGGGGAATATCGACTAGTTTGACCCTTTCATTTCTCATTTCATCGTCATTCCAACAGCTCAGCTCGGCTTTAAATTGGTTCAATGAGGGGTGCCATGTCACCCTCAAACTACAGTATGATCATTTCACTCAATCCGACCACTTGGTGTGACCTGAAATTCGGTAAATGATATTGCGTGCGCTTGACCAGATTGATCGTATTCTTCCCAACCGCCCGCTCAGCGCAGTCCGAGGGGAAACAAATTTTACTCCCTTTTGCATACCATACTCTGATTTCACACTCATTGTATCTTCTTTCCTCGTCGTCAGTCGGTTGTTTCTTTCCTCTTCAATTTATTTTTGCTTCTCTCATCTCCCATGTCAAAGACCAAGGTTCGAATTTCCGTTGTATTTACTCTTTTTAAATGCTCGTTCAGAGTGGTTCGGATATTGATCCGTTCACGGCAAGTTTGATCGGCCCAGAACCCACTAACGAGGCGCTTATTTCTGCGGTGCAGAAAAGTCCGGCGGTATGGGACAAGACTCATTACGCATATTATTCATCCAATAAGAAACATTTCTGGACTGCTCTTGCTGGAACATATCCAACTGGTATGTTATTTTAATTTAAGTAAGCCGTGGTACAAATTCACCTCTACAAAATTTATCACTTGACGCTCAAAGACGACTAAATATAGGGCCCGCAAGCTCCGCCCACTTTTTATCTTTACGAGAGATGAGATTTGTCCCTATCGAATGGCATTTTGAACCAATTCCCCCGTTTAAAGGCTTATTCGAGAGCTCTTGATCTACACTACGTTGCGCACCGTGTTCCGCCAATATTTAGTAGATCAAAACCCGATTTAAAGCGTCGAAGGTAGGCGTTTAGAGCACTTCCATTTCACCGGCACAGCTACGCAACCCTCAATTTATGTGGATTAGCTTGCTGAATCAACCTAAACAAAAAAAAATAAAATTCATTAGTGCGCATAATTGCCATTATATCATACTGTAGTTTGAGGGTGACATGGCACCCCTCATTGAACCAATTTAAAGCCGAGCTGAGCTGTTGGAATGACGATGAAATGAGAAATGAAAGGGTCAAACTAGTCGATATTCCCCCTCTCGACTAGTCTCAAAATCAGTCTAGTAGAGATACTTTTCTCGTCTACCCCAGACCATTTTTCAACTACCCTAGACGTCTCTACTAGTCGTCTGGGATAGTCATTTCTCGTCTCATTTTCAACTAGACCGGTGACACTAAATGCACCATTATATTATTGAAGAAAAAAAAATTAGCCGGGATGTGTTGAGGTTAAATACACTACGCTCTATGCGTACACTACGCTCTATGCACAGTTCTGTGTGCAGGTTCGGTCCAGGGGGAGCTAAGTAACCTACTTAAGATTCGGTCCAGAGGGCCTCGGTAACCTTCTTCAGGAACGGTTCAAGGGGAACTCGGTAGCTTGCTTGACGTTCGGTCCAAGGAGGAGGACTCGGTAGCCGGCTCCAAGTACGGTCCAGGGGAGTTTAGTATATTGGGGAATGTTAATCTCTAGAAAGAGTACTGGCTTATTCCGTTGCAAAAAGGTTCGCGAGGCTGAGAGCCTTTCTCAACGGAAACGCAGGATACTGTGTGTTGGTTTCCCGGGTGTGTTCGAACACGTTTCCGACATCGCAAAACACTTTTCCTGTGATCCCCCACACTCTGCGAATCAATTGGAAAATTTTCAAAATTTTCGAATTTTCACGTTAAAACGTGTTCGAACACGTTCAAACACGTTTCCGACATCGCAAAACACTTTTCCAATTGACACGCTTTGCGAATCAATTGGCAACTTTTCGAAAATTACGATTTTTCATGTTAAAACTCGGCAAAACAGGTGAAAACGTGTTTCACGGTACTCAAAAACGGGTTAGAACGGTTTCTGGCACTTGCGAAAAATGCGGCAAACTTTTGCCCGCGGCGGGATTCGAACCTGGGGGTCTCGGATTCAAAGTCTGGCGCGTAACCCACTTGGCTATGAATTTGATTAATTAAATTTTGTAAAGTTCAAAATGTTTTCTGATGGGTTATCATATGCAACAGGATCCGAGAAGATAGAGCAATTATGAAGCGATATATAAGGCTTCCCGATACACGATTCCGAGCCTCCAGAAAGGGGTCAGGGTGAGAGAGAGAGAGAAGGTGAGAGAGACCCTTTCTATTTCACTCGCCCTCGTATTCTAAATCCCTTCCTAATAAATTTTCCGGCGTGTTGAATGATTTGGAGCGAAATGTACGAAAATTTCGTGAAATCGTGTGAAATCAAGTGAAATCAATCGATATTTCACTTCGAAAAACGGCAAAAGATGCTCAAATGTGAATCTCGTTACTTAGAAACGTGTTTGAACCACTTTTCACAAAGACTATGCACCGGCGGGGATCGAACCTGAGACCTTCGAATTTGAATTCGAGCTCGCCACCGACTTGGCCATGGAATTATCGATTTTTTGTAAATAAATTTCGAAATGTTTTCTGATGCGTATGCAAAAGGATCTGAGAAGATTGCTTGAGTTTAAAGCGATTTATAGCGAAAAAAACGAGAGAAAAATGTCAGTCACGCGGAAGAAAAAAAACAAAACATACCAACAGACAGACATTTCGATTACCTAGTAGTGGAGGAATATTCTTCCTCTAAAATTAATGTCTTTGAAAATAACATTTCATGCTGAGAACCCAGATAGAACATCTAATTCAATCGACCAATAAACAAATTTAACGACCAAACAAATTTAATTGAATTGAAAAAAATACGACGTGAGAAGCAACTTCGGTTTATACACGCAAGTCAGGACGTCGCGTTGGGTTGGAAGATCTACTTATACGCTCAATTTATATATATATATATATATATATATATATATATATATATATATATATGACTGGTATCATCAGAGATTTCACGAAGCCGGGAACAACTTTCAAAAACATATTTTTGATTTCGATCAAACTTTTATGTGGAAGTATACTAGGGATGAGAATTCTACCAATCCGGGTCCCAGGTCGCAGAACCGGCTTTTAGGGACTTTCCGGCTCTAAAACCGGAATTTACGTAACTTCCTTCAAAATGTATAGCTAGAAAGTCGTTGTGGTACTCAAAAAATTCGGACAAAATATTCTCTACAATTTATCTGCTGCACACAAAAGTCGTAATGGGGCACAAAAAAGTTTAAAAAATTATTTTTTTATATCAAAATAGCACAAAATTTTAGAGCGGAATATGAAAGAACAGATCAATATTGGTTACATAAAAAATAAAAAATGGCAAAAGAGGAGCGTACGAATACCCGAAAAATCGCATCGAAACAAGGAAAACTGAGATTTTTCGATACAAATCTATCGTCTGAAGATATTTTCGGCTTTAAACACATTCAATTCGCCTCCTTATTAAATCTCTTAAATAAGTCTCTTAAATATCTGGGGATAATATCGTAGTATCCGAAAATAATCTTATATGATACAAGAAGATCTATACGAGTTCGTCGGTCACAAAGGGAAGGAATTTTGAGCGCCACCAGTCTGTTGTGGTAAGATGTTGCGGGTAGGTCACATCTGCAGAAGACGATTCGAGTGTTGTTGTTTGTTTGAACACATTTATCAAGAGTTCAATTGGGTCTTCATCCTCGACTGAGGATTTAAGGAAGTTCAGTTGAGAGCTCTGATGTGCATGGCTTTCCAGTTGCTGCTCCTTGCTTCACTTAGAAAGTCCGGTCCGATCGTTTTTTCGAAATAAGTCGCTCCATCTTGTCGTTGGTCGTCCTCTTCGTCTTTTCCTTCGTGGGAACCATTCGATCACAGATCGGCTCCACTTCAAGCAATCATCATTAGCGATTTTGTGCACCCAAGACCATTTTCTCTTCATCGCAGTATCAACAAAGTCTCGCACGTTAGTAAGGTTACGTAGCCGTTCATTCGAGACATGATCGAGTACAGTACAGCCAACAATCCACCTTTCCATTTTCCTTTGAGCCACCGATAATCGATTCATTTGTTTTTTGGTCAATGCCCATGTTTCACACCCATAAAGAACCGCCGGAAGAATGCATCCATTGAATAGACGCCGTTTATGTGCTATTGGGATGCCCTTATTTACCAGAAAAGCCCTGTGTTTATGGAAGGCCCCGAATCCAGCTTGAATACGCCTGCTTATTTCACATGCGTCCTTCCCTGAGATTGCTATTGCGCTACCAAGGTAAACCGCCTTATCAACCAGTTTCACCTCCTTCCCACCAACTTTCACCACCCTTGGTGTTACCTTAGAACACATTCCGAAAGTTTTGTCCCCGTTTAGCAATAATCCGACTTTCCTAAACGGGGACAAAACTTTCGGAATGTGTTCTAAGGTAACACCAAAAGATTCGAGTGAATCTATGTAAAACATTCTCGAGGAAAGCAATGTTAGTTATCGTACTAGGGTTCCATAACTCACAACAAAATTAGAGTAAGGGTCGGGCATAAGTGCAGAATAATTTATTCATTTTTATTTATTTATTTATCGTGCGATAAATAACTATATACTTCCACATAAAAGTTTGATCATGTACATAAATGTGCGAGTAAAAGAGAAAATTATTAAGAAGGGGGTTCAAAGGGGGCGGGAAGGGAGTGATATTGTCAACCACACGGGAATGAGAAGTGAAGGGAGGAACCTCGGGAGCGGTGGAGGGGCCGCTTATCCAATGTATGTCATATTGGATAAGCGGCCCCTCCATTTGGAGTATAGTGCCGGGCTTTTCGAAATGAACGATCGATGTATGAAAGAACAACGTGCGGATGCTTTACCGATAATATTTTCGAAATGCTTCGTAAAACTTAGTTTGTTATCGTAAGTAATTCCCAAGTCCTTGATGGAGACTTTGATGGGTAGATTAATTCCGAGAGCTGAATGGGTGAAAGAGGGTGCATGATTACTGTTCGTGCCAAGGTGCATGATTACTGTTTTGGTAGGTGATAGGATTAGCCCCCATCGGGTACTCCAGTCGACCAAGCTGTCTATCGCGATTTGGAGCAGAGTGGGGTTATCTACGGTGTAAATTTTGAGATCGTCAGCATACATGGTGGGCCAAATCGAAAGTCCTGGCGCGGATGTCCGGCAGTGCTCAATTCTTACCGAGCCGCTCTCTTAATGTTGCGTTCTCATTTTCGACTTTTCTGAAAATTTTCCTTAAGTTCCCTGAAATGGAGAACACAAAGAGGCTGTTTCTCAGAAAAGGAAACCGAACGGTTAACGTTTATATTAAATTTCACCAAATTCACAGCTACGAACACCGTGTATCCGGAGAATAGATTGAGAGTGCTTAAATCCAGTCTCAGATTACATAATTATTTGTTTTCTCACTTGCAGACCTGCCCCGAATATTACGAAATTGATCGTGCATCCACTCGCAGACTGTTGGAAGCGATGATTCGAATGATGGGATTGGAGGATCGTGAGGATCCCTATTACTGGGAAAAATCGATGATCAAAGAGCCTCCATCGAATGGTGAAGACACTGTGCTCTGTGGTGAGTCTGATATCAGTGTGTTCGCGTAAGGAGCGCAGATATTGCCAAAATTACATGCAGCAAAAAGTGACTAGTTGTTTCACATATTCTGATACCCCTTGGTGTGCTCTATCAAAATATACTTCATTCATTATGCAAAAAATTATGCAAATCAGAGACCTGTTGTCTCTGATTTGCATAATTGCAGGTCAAAGTTGCGATATATTCACGGTTTTTGAAGTGTAGGTCGTCAGAGAGAAGAGATAGGGAGTTGGTTGTTTCAGCAATACTGACCGCCTTGACGTGCTGCATTTACTTGTTTAATTTATTTATGAAAATTTTCAATTCTAAACATTCATGAAAATTTCAATAACGATTTTCTCGAAAACAAAGCAAAAAAGGATTCCTATTTTTTGATATGGTGTGGTCACGGTCATTAGCTGTTAAGCAAGTACAATCACAATCGTTTTGAAGGGCGAGTATAGAAATCATGAAAATACGGATAGTTCCTAATCGAGAGGAACCCCTCATTTCACCCGCATTCCACCCATTCGACGGGGATTGCGCGGTCTAAAACGGCAGATCTACGTGCATTCTGCCCGATTCTCTCTCCATTCCTCTCATTTGAATCTATTTAGACCGCGCAATCCGCGTCGAATGGGTGGAATGAGGGCGAAATGAGGGGTTTTCTCAATTAGGAACGATCCGTATTTCCATGATTTGAGTCTATACCCGCCCTCCAAAACGATTTTGATTTTGCTTGTTAATGACCATGACCACAACGTATAAAAAAACAGGAATCCTTTTTTTGCTTTGTTTTCGAGAAAATCGTCATCGTAATTTTCATGATTTTTTAGAATTGAAAATTTGTAAAGATAAATTAAACACTTAGGGGCAGCTCGTCAAGGCAGTCAATATTGCTGAAATAACGAAACCCCTATCTCTTCTCTCTGATGACCTACACTTCAAAAACCGTGAATATATCATAGCTCAACTTTGACTTGCTGTAATTATGCAAATCAGAGACAACAGGTCATGAATGAAGCATATTTTGATAGAGCATATTTTGAAGGCGGAATGGCCGAGTGGTGTTAGCAACTGCTAGTCATTCGAAGGGTCACGAGTTCGATCCCCGCCGAGGCCAACCAAGCCTTCCATCCACCCCGGGGCGGTAAATTGGTAGCAACTTTGAATGCGAAAGGTAACGTGCCCTAAATGTCTTGGGAAAGCTTGGGTTACGTAATCCCATGTTGCAGCTGGCTTACCGGCTTGCCCCATCTAGCGTTGTAGCTTGCTACTGTAAAATCGCTTGACATGGAACACCTTTACCTTTGCCAAAAGCTTTCAGAATATGTGAAATAAACAAATAGTAACTTTTTGCTGTACGGAGGGATAGAAATCCTTATGCGAACGCACTGATATGTAGTTACACATGCGGCGTTCTGGGAAAGAAAAATTGAATTCATAGTGAGACCATTTACTTTTATTGAACCCTTGACATAGACTTTTCGCTCTCTCTAACCCCTTGCCTCAATTAGCATAGACTCGCCAGTATGCAGTGACATACGCGGAGGCAACCGGGCAGAGTCTGTGTTTGAACAGCGGCCCGCGACGCGAATTTCGCAATATGGCCCATAGAAACGGTTAGAGAGTATGACATACGACGTAAATAGTAGTTTGGTAATATTCGAGAGATAGCATTTATATTATAGCTTATATTAATATACATAGCTCAATGGGAAATCAAAAAGGACAAGATTTCTGGCCAAATGCTACGCCTCGGTGGGCCTCCCAGCCGTTTGACCGTCCTGCGCGCATTCCCATCGGCAAAGGAGTCCGCCAGGGAGACAATCTCTCCAAAGCTGTTCACAGCGGCACTGGAGGATTGTATGCGAGACCTCGACTGGGAGAAGAAAGGAATCTGCATCAATGGGAAGCACCTCTCGCATCTCCGATTTGCGGACGACATAGTTCTGCTTGGCCCTGACACAGCATCGCTGGAGAGGATGCTGACAGAACTGGCGGACGCAGGAGATTCGATCGGGTTGACGATCAACAGGAAGAAGACACAACTGATGAGGAACGCATGGTGCCCTGGTCCAGATATCGCTCTTCACGGAGAGACCCTCGTGGAGACCGATGCTTATGTCTATGTTGGAAGAGAGCTACGAGGCGACGGATCCATCGAGACGGAGCTGAGAAGGAGGAAGAGAGCTGCCTGGGCTGCCTACGGGAGCATCCGAGAAGTCACATCCATGCTGAAGGACGCCAAGCTGCGCTCATCACTCTTCGACTCTCACGTCCTTCCCGCTCTGTGCTATGCTGCCGAGTCGTTGCCTCTCTCGAACTCGGTCATCTTCTACATGCAGACCACACATAGAGCGCTTGAGAGATCGTTGATCGGCACGAATCTGTACACGATGCACCAGAAGAAGCGCCGCAGCTCGGACGTCCGCCGACAGTCACTCCTCACTGATCCGATACGCTACATCAAACGAGCGAAGCATCGATGGGCCGGACACGTGCTTCGACGGGACGACGGCAGATGGTCAACCACAGTCACGGAATGGTTCCCCCCTCCCGATCTCTGCCGACCCCCAGGAAAGCCGCCCGTGAGATGGATTCGATCGTGAAGTATGTGAAGATGCCCTACAGTATTCAAGGACGTATCACGCAATCGTCCACGCAGCGACAGCCCTAGACATTGGACTACGCGCGCTCGCGATAGAGAAGAATGGAGGAATTGTGATCACACGGCAACGGCCGATGAAGATGGATCTTCTAAGTATCTAAGTAAGTAAGTAATACTATGTTTGCAGGCGAGTCTGAAGACTGTTGAAATGTCCAAGTTCACCAAGCGAAAGAAATTCGTCGAAAACTTCTGTCTACTGGGAATTCATGGTGATTGTAACGAGAGCAAAAATTATAGTAGACTAAAACATTGCCTGAATATATTGATAATATCCCGAATGTCGCAAACTATTAGATAAAAATAAACTATCGTCACCAGTATACGATGTAGTGAAGATAGTTAGCGATAAGAAGAGTTATGCATTTTACTTTCGATAGTCTAAACAGTTGATGTTACAGGCAACTTCATGTGCTCAAACAAAGGAGAAACGAGAGGGTGGAGATCCTCATCTACTGTAATCCCGACCTGGAATCGGTTTCTTGGAGCGCTGATGCTATCGTCCAAATATCAATTATTGGACAGGATGATACTCCGTTTACAAGAACGGTTAGTGGCACTTATGAGAGGAATCACGAGAAACTCGAGCATGGATGGGACGTAGAAATTTATGATTTTCAATTTGGCTGGAAATATGGCCTAAGTTATTTCAAACCTTCCTCTATCGAATGGCGTTTTCAGAATTTCGATAAAAAATTTCGCAATCGCGTGAAACATAAACAAACCCAGTGACTCAGCGAAAAAATTTAGAGAGTGGCATGTTTGAAAAATCATAACATGCTTCAAAATGATGATAGCGGCTCGTTCTTTTTCAGGTAAGATAGGTAATCACCCCGACTACAAACTACAACTACTGAACTCATTCCTGGCTGATGCGCCGGTGCGGAGCGGTCACTTTTGTAAAAATTTGATTAATTTTCTTAAAACTAAAAAGCAATGGATTTTGTTGCTTTTTTTGTTTGCCAGAGCTCGGTGTAATTGAAAGGAAGTAATTTGTGCAGAAAAATAAGCGTTCGGACTTTGAGAAGTACCGGCAAAAGATTTATGCCCGGCTCGGGCGCTGGACCAGGCGAGAGAGTGCGCGGAAGTGAGAGAGTGGTAGAGAAGCAAAGCGTGCGGGATTTTGAGCATGAACGGTTTTCTAAGCGCCGTAGTTATTTTGTACAACTAGATAGCCATTTACTTTCAAAAAGGATAATGTTTGAGGCATTATGAGGAAACTCCTTACCAATTAGCGTCAGAATAGGGCCAATTTAAAATGTCGATCTCGATTACTGAATATGCAGATAGAAATAACCCATTTAAAGCTCAACAAACATTGAAATACGAGTACCTTAATGTCGAACTATCAAAACTTATTATATGGATATAGATTTGACACACTAGCGCTTAATTGAACCGCATTTTTGATGAAAAAAAAATTTAGTCGAAATTTTTTGAAATTTTTTTCTTAAAAAATAACGAAAAAGAATCGTCTCAAAACTAATAGGAATATTGTTTTTAGCTCATTTACTATTATTTTCATCACTAACTTGAATGATTCCAACAATTTGGACATGAGATGTCATTGGCCGGTCCAACGTAATTGCGGGCGTCTTTAAAAGTTCTGTACGGATTAGGCCCATTTCATGGTTTTAAATAGTACACACAGTGACTATAATAAAAAAGCAACAAAATCCATTGCTTTTTAGTTTTAAGAAAATTAATCAAATTTTTACAAAAGTGACAGCTCCGCACCGGCGCATCAGCCAGGAATGAGTTCAGTAGTTGTAGTTTGTAGTCGGGGTGATTACCTATCTTACCTAAAAAAGAACGAGCCGCTATCATCATTTTGATCCCGCTATCCCGGATATGCTCAATTTTCTCGCGATTCCTCTCTTATATAATTATGCAAAATATATAGGAAAAGAGACACTCTCAAAGATAAAAAAGAAAGTCAAATAAATGCAGTAATTTCAATCATAAGGGGCGAAAACTCGTAGAAAATAGGCAATACTTCATTGTGGTAAATGGTTTGTGTCTCGCGAAAATTTCTTCTTCTAAAGTGTTCGCTTGTCCGCATTTGCTTTTCAGTAGTGTGCACGAATGAAAAAATGGAGAGAAAAGTAAATAATTGTCCCATGTTGTGTTAAAAAATTGTGTTTGATAATGCAGGTCCGCACCCAGTTCGACGACCATAATCGTGCCATTGCTCTTCTATTGATCGACACAGAGGAACAGATGGAAGAACTTATCGATCCCGCCAACGTAAGAGGTTTACGGTACTCAAATGTAGTATTGTAAAGAAACCAATGGAAGTTGGGTAGGAATAATAGTTTCTCTTATCACTTATTCTGAAGACAAATGCCAACGTTTACTTTAAGGGGTACATCGCCGATGATCGGATGTTCTTCAACGTGAAGATTCAGTTGAAGGGAGAGGAGGGATTCAGGTAGCGATTTGCCAGGAGAGAAATTCCAGCACAACTCAAGCGAATTTGTTTCCTATGCATCGTGGAACCCCACCTCACATCACTCATACCCAAGTTTCCACAAAAAAAAACAAAATCAATAACTCAGATCTTCTCTGCCCGTACCCGATTACACCCTTCCCTCACCACACAGTGACGTCATTCTGAAGATCGAGGGACGGAATATGTACTTCAACAGACAGGTATCCTATGCCAACATTTCTAGCTGCTGATGGATTTTCCGATCGATATTAGCGTTCTATAAATAATACTCTCGATCTAGATTCTCTGTGTCTACTCTCCCTTCTTCTCCTCTCTTCTCAATGGTTCATTCAAGGAAGCAAGTGATGAAGTCATCGAGATCAAGGACGTCACGGTCCAGGTAAACCGCAACTTTTGTTAGATTTCAAATTTTCGAAGAAAAAAATTGTCCTCTCTTTCCAGGCCCTCACTGCTCTTATGAACATGATCGTACCGCCATTCACTCTTCCTCCCAGTAAGAATTATTTGCGCAATGCATTGTCATTTCGATTTATTGATGATTATTTCTTTTTCTCAGAGCCTCTCTTGTTTGAAGTGCTGGAAATCGCGGATCGATTCATCGTCAAGGCAAGTCAATGCACAAGAATACTAGTGTTTGAAATTCGGGTAAATACTTGGATTAGATCTCTTCATTTCGCACACTCTCTCATATATCTACCGGTGAAGGGAGTGTGCGAAATGAAGAGTGCTAATCCAATTATTTACCAGAATTTTAAACTCTAAAGAATACCACCAAAATTTCTTATGCGAAAATGCTTGAGTAAAGCAACCTAAACTGTCTAAACTCAATCTAAATTGGCAGAGTTGCACTTTTGTTATTAACTATTTCCAGCGTGTGTTCGACACTCTGGACACATGGGATAATTTCACTTCCTCGTCTTTCTCATTCACCGATCTCCTCTCCCTCGCCGATCTCTATCACATGGAGAATCTTCGAGTGAGTAAATTCAATTCAAACGATTTCGAGAAACATACAAAAGTTGATCTTTAAATGTTGTAAATGTACTGCTTAATGAGTCCATTGCAGGCCCTCGCACTTCACAACTCTCAGCACATTGATGAGATCACCGAATTCATGGTTTGTCGTTATGTAGCTTTAAACGTATGGGAAATGAATCGCAGTGAAAGTGCGCGTTAGTCAAATAGACATGTCCAATACCTTTGAGGCGAAAATGAATCAAAAAACCAATGAAATAGAAGAATTTTAAGGGGCGTTACCTCGCATTTTAGCCATCTCATCAGGAATGAAAAAGTCAAATAACTCAAATATGTTTCAATGAACTGTGGAATAGCGACAGAAATTAATTTTAAAGATGGAATTGCATTGCGCTAAACTAAAACGTCACATATCGCAAACTAATGCAATTAATTGCTTTAGGCAACGAGTGACTACGGTAGCCTCTCCGCTTCTTTCCATCGATCAATTGAAGAGCGACTTAATCGACTGAAGGAAAAGGAGGGCGAAGCGAATGCAGATATCTAATATCGTCCGCACCTACGCACCCTTACCATATCTCGATAAGAGTAATCTACAATTGTATCTAGCCCATGTGACAATGAAGTCTGTGTTCGCATGTTCCGCTTTCAAATAGTTTGAATAAAATATTTTCATCTGGTGTAATAAATGGTGTAATTAATTAACTTATTTACAATTTACAATTTTACAATTACAAATTTACAATTATTTATTCCGCCAGAGGGCTATTAGCTTCGTTTATGTGTCGTTGATCGTCGTTATAGTAGTTGGCAGAGGTCCGTCGTCTCCAGACGATTCGGTTGTTGTGGGAGAGGGGGCAGGATTTAGGGGGTGCAGCGGGGCAGGGAAAATCAGAGTCGTAAGAGAGACTCTGACGTGAAAGAGATAGACGGCAAGTTCAAGATATGAGATCGGAAGACATTTGGCGAACTATTCACAATTTCTACCGGAAGTGCGTTCCATCGTTGTACGGTTCTAGTGGCAAACGTAGAATGAGACTTAGGCACAGCGAAGGGAAGAGCGATGCGCAACTTATGGGTATTCCGCAGATTACGTGTTAGAGGGGATATTTTGAAAAGAAGGTTGGAATTGAGGGAATAGAAATTATGTATCGTCTTATGAAGGAAAAGGAGGTCAAAAATGAGGCGCCGTTGCTCTAGTGTTGACATAGAGAGGAAGTTTAGCCTATCCGGGTAGGGGGAGTATGGTATGGCGCAACGGAAGAAGACTCTACGGGTGAAGTTCCGTTGAACGTTCTCAACGAAATTGGCAAGTTTTACAGTACGCGGGGACCAAACAACAGTGCAATATTCAAGTAGCGGTCTAATGAAGGCGTTGAACGCTTGCAAATAAAGAAGTGGATCGTTAGAGTAGAAGCATTTAAACATAATGTTTACTTTGGATCTAGCTTTCGATGTAAGTTTGGATACATGGTCATTAAATTTAAGAGAAGGTTGCATAATGACACCGAGATCTTTCATTGAGGGAGACGGTATTAGGCCATTGCCATTAATGGTGTACTGTGTTCTAGGCTTTAAAGACCCATAATTTACTACTGTGCATTTGGATTCGTTGAGGGAGAGATTCCATTCGCGCGACCATGAAAAGACAGAGTCAATTGCTAGCTGGAGTTCGTGGGTATGAAGAGGGACGCTTGCGTATATTTTTAAATCGTCTGCATAAATGCCATATTTGACTTCTGGAGGAAAGTCCTTTGAAATGTCATTTACGAATAATATAAAGAGTTACAATGTTTCTGGCCAAAGAAGAAAACTAAGTAACGAAATGGTTGTTTCTGCAGAAGAATGTGAGAGCAGCGTCTTCCAATTGTTTACCCAAATTTCAAACTTTATTTTCATTACTGCAAGGAAGAAGTATTTTCGATATCCAATCCTTCCATAAATATATCAATTTAAATATTTTTCTTTTCTTTTTTTGCGGTCTTTTTGCATTAAAGGGACAGTAAAGGCACCGTTGAATTCCCGCAAATTTCAAGGTCTCGCCACGACTTTCGGCCCGTTGGAAGAAACAAAAGCATAGGGTGGGCATCGAACCCGCGACCTTACGATTGCTAGGCTAACGTTTTACCGCTGCTCCACTTGGGCTGATATCCGATAGGGAGCACACTATCTCTATCCCTACGTCGCTCGTGGAAATTGGATCAAATGAACAAGAATTTGTGTGTTTACTGTCCCTTTAAGTCGTTGACATTTTTAGTGGCTCTTATTTCGGAAAAGTGAAATTTCCGTGCTAAAATAATAGTTTTAAATTCGGGTAAAATTGTATTACATCTCTTCATTTCGCACACACTCTCGCTTATCGACCGGCCAAAAGAGTGTGCCAAATGAAGAGATCTTATTCAAATATTTTTTCTTTTTTTTTAAATTTCACACTCTAGTGAAAATTAAGACCGATCGCAATCATACTTTTGCCATGGTTCATGGTTGTTCATGGTTCTTCATATATAATGATTTTAATCTTTTTGGTGGTAGCACAAGTCCTTAGATGGTACTCTGAAAACGAACATCCATATTTAGGTAGATCGATTTGAGCTTTTGTTCTATCCCGGTCTAAAGCCGTAGAATGAGGTAGTATTTTTTGAGTTTGCCATCACTCAAAATCATCTCTGTAACGGATATTTCGGGGAGAAATTGTCTCAGATCTTCTGAAAAGACAGTGAAGGGTTGTATCAAATTGAATTAAATGCAAAATAGTCATCATTACAGTACAATCACATTCGTGTGATGTACATCGATACATAGAGGTGGGAAGTGATTGGAGGAGATCGATCGATTGTCTTCTCACTTCTTGATGTACTGGAGAGTGACTATAATTGGCATCATTGACGTCGACGACGAGCCATCGAGGCGATCAACGAAGAGTGCACTACTGTCGTAGCTGAAATCACTGCGTTCTACAGGGGGGTATGCGAGAGAAAGAGGGCATAGAGAAAGAGAGAGAACTGCAAGTACCGTAACCCTGGCATTTTGCCAATTTCTTGAAAAACTAAACACAGATTTCCCCGATTAAGAGATTTATCGATTTTCATAAGTGATTCAGCATTTAATAATAATTTGCGGACAATATTAATCTCTCCGAAGACTAAAAATCGGTGGCTCCGTTAGCCTTGCCGTCAGCGGTGGGAGCAGACTTGCGGATACGGTAGATCTTCTTGTTCATCTCGGTACGGTGATGGTATTCCTTCTGACCAGAACGGGTAACCGTGAACTGGACGCGACCTATTAAAGGAAATATAAATATAAGCGTAAACCAAATTTTATCAGCATTTGCCCGAGTGGGCTCAACACCGATTATTCTATCAACGAGCATCATTATGTTAGCTACTTTCAGCTGTTTACGCATCGATATAAATGCAACATGAATTACCTTGTGGGTTTTGCGAGTAAGCTTCTTGGTGTGCTATATGGTAGTAACACACTTGAATCCCTTTCCGCGGGTAACATCAATGATGTCGACCATCTCGTCCTGGGCGAAAACCTGATCGGTGATGACCTGAAAAGGCAACGCTTGAATGCGTATTCGATATAAATACGGTAGAACAATATTTAATAAAGGTAGGCAGCAGTGGACTGGATGATGTTCGTCAATTATATCGGACAGGCTAACAGTCATTTCATGCATGGGCTACGGTGTAGCCAGCAACAGTACCCTCCCGCTTTTTGCCACAGACCCTCCCTCTTTTAGCTCAAAGCTAAACCTGGTGAGGTCAAATTGACCAGGTTTATCTCCGACCCTCCCGCTTTAGACCTTCGAGCAACAACCCTTGCCCATCTATGAGTCATTTGATAATCGCAAACGCGAAACAAAAAAAAGATTCCGTCCTCACCTGCTTTTCAAGACGCCCACGCGCCCATTCGACCTTATCGGCGATGGCGCTTCAGTTACGCTGTAGCTCCATGATGTTGGCCTTCTTGTTGCTGTGCTTGAGGAGCTTCTGCTGAAAAATGAAAAAAATAAATAACTCGTTTAGCAACGTCAAAATGAAGGAAAAATATGCACTGAGTCTGCGAAATACTTACGTGGCGGAGGATGTAGTTCGCCCAGGCCTTTACTCCCATGAAGGCGGTGATACGCGCCGACTTGGAGGCCTCGTCGTAGCCTAGATCCCTCCAAAACTGAACGAAAACTTATGTGGTGTTAGTTTTCGGAAAAAGGGAATGGAAAAAGGCCAAGATTTGAATTCCCGCAATTTCTTATCTCAGTTCTCCGTGGAGCAATCGACTCAAAATTTTGTTTATAGGTGTAAAAGGGTCGAAAAATGTTATATTCGAAGTTTCGAGTCGATTGCTCCACGGAGAACTGAGATATGAAATTGCGGGAATTCAAATCTTGGCCTTTTTCCGTTTCCTTTTTCCGAAAACTAACACCACATTAAGGAATTCAAACAACAATGATAAAACGGAATTAGGCGATGACAAAAGAAGAGCTACCCCTATGAAGCACGTCGTAATCGAGAGAACTGGCCAGCATCTCACTTTGAGCAAAATAAATAACAAATGCATCGCTCAAAGATCCAACAAATCGATAAATAAAGAAAAATAAAACAGAAAGACACACTGGTCCGAATTTTCAAAAAATTTGGCAAAATTCCAAGTGCGCGCGCGATTACACGATGCTCGCACCATACTCGCGCGATTGGTCTCGCAGGGAGCATTTCCCTGGCGGGCGTTTAAATTTATTTTTGGCAGAACGTAGTGGAAATACATATTCATCATGTCAAAACAGTCTAGGAACTCCAATATTAAGTTCCTCAAGCTGCTAAATGTGCACAACTTTACTGAACTTTCAAACAATCGCACTATTTTCCATCGCGAGCGCACCAGAAATTCATTAAAACATACCTCCATTCATGTCTGTTGTCATACGTAACAGCATTGTTGAAGGACGAGTCGCGAACGTGCGATTGGCCATCGTTTCCATATCAACGGCAGTCGCCGGAATATCGTATCCCCACCCTTCATCTGTAAGTATTGCATAATGAATTTAACCTTTTCTGATTGTGTGCTGATATGCTGAATATGCTTCTGTAAAGCGTAACCAGCAGATCCACACAGAAAAAGTGTATTCTTCCTGCTTACTCTTTCATTATCGACGTGATCGTATGGAACTCTTCCCAATGTTAGAATTTCGTTAATAACGATTCCATTGCTCCACACAACAGTCTGTACATATACATATACATACATATTTATCCTGACATCAAGGCAAGGGCCTGCAGGAGGTATCATTCGGGGACAGAGGTGGTCGGGATCTTCGAATTCGAGGCAACTGGGTCAAGGGAATGGATCATGCTTGGCTTCCTTGGTCAATTGCAGTGCCGATCTTGGACGATAGACATTGAGCGTAGAAGTAGATCTTCCAGCTTCCAGTGACGTCCTGACTAGCGTGTATCAACCAAAGTGGGAACTCACGTCGTAGTCTTGTCGACTGGGGCCTTTCTTGAAAGTTGACGACTTGAATTATATGTAGTCGATCCGAGTCCTCTGCTCGAAGTGGTACCGGGTGGGCGAAATACTTGCCGGGTTGCCCAAGCTGACTGGCAAGGATTCTCCAAACTGAGGTGGGAGAGGAGCGGGGAGACTGTCGACCGCCCGTCACGAGGCACAGAATGAAGAATGAAGAATGAAGAACAGTCTGTAACAATTATAAATATTTCATCCATCCCCGATCAAAATGAGCACTACCTTCGCATTAAATACGCCTTCTCTCATTGTCTCCGGAGTCATCCACCTTAAATTAGTGGTATTATTCTGTTATTCTTATTAATGTGTCATAAATTCTTGTAATTAATCACTACTCACCTCAATTCATGTCTACATTCAGTCTAGATCTGGGTTCTCAGCATAAAATGTTATTTTCAAAGACATTAATTTTAGAGGAAGAATATTTTTTTCAAAAAATATAAGATATTTAGTGATTGATTGAGAGCCGTCTCCGATAATTACCTCAATTCAATCAATAATTTATTCATTGAATTTCGTGCACAAAAGGATTTGACTAGATTCTATGAAATTGATCTCGACTATGTAAATCTAATAGAATCTAGCTCGTCCTCTTTTCATTTCTCATTCTCCTTCGCATCGGCCGGTGTTCGCTCTCCTTCCATTTACGACGGTTTGTCACTCATTGTCATTCAACAAACATTCAACAAATCGGAGATTTGAGAATGGCCGATATAACCACTAGTCATTACTACGAAGTGGGCGGCAAGATCATTCAGCTCGATTATATATACAATAAGGATGAATGGTGAGCCATAGCATACTGTGTTTGTTCTTTTAGAATGGAAAGTAATTTGCACTAAAATTTATCATGTTATCAGAACACCTACTTCAAGCACTATTTCACATGAATTTCGTGTTCGAGAGTGGGTCTCTAAACAACCAAATACCAGCAAAATTATCAAAAAAATAACAAAACAATATAAAATGTTCCAATTCTTTGGATCTGAACTACACACAGAAAAATGATAGTTATATATTAACTATCACGTGATACTCGTAGGGAGCACAATGAAGCCTGCGATAGTAATGCCGTAACTATCATGAATGATAGTTACCGTATTACTATCAGTGATAGTAGCCCTGTTACTACTGTGATAGTTGTCACTTTGCTGGATGCTTTCCTGGATTTTGGTTCTCGGGTTGCGAAAATTCTGTCCCATCCCTTGCTCACTGTATCACTGTTGCGTATTATCGTACATGTTACGCAAATCGGAACGGGTACAGTAATTTACCATAAATTGCCATCATTTCGAAACATTGCGAATACGGCTTGTTCAGAGCTGATTTTAATTTTGCTGGGTTTCTAATATTCGATTTAGTGGAATTGGAATGGATTGTCATGGTAAAAAATGGCTAGAAATCGATAAATACGAATTTTGCGTGTGCCTAAGTGCACATGTGAGCTGTGTAACTTATCATTTGTTCGCTATCGCAAACTGATCTGGCATTTTGCCAAGAAAGTATCGATCGCCGCCTTCCTTTCGTTGCCCGTTGCTTGCCCCCATACATTCTCTTGTTTCGTGTTTACTCAGTGTTATTTTCTATTAACTCTTGTTCCCATCGTGTAATCGACCCTCAGGGAACGTAGCGAGACGCTCTTCCCTCTGTTGCAACTCGCCGGTCGGCCGTGCGGAGGTCAGGTACGCTTGCCTACTTTATTAGTGTGCTACTAAAGAGCAGTATGGCTTGTGGTTAAGTATTGCAGCTCTGCGCTCTCATCGCGACTGAGAGCCGACGCAGCAGCAGCCGTCGCGGGAAGGGCAGCTGGTGTAGTGAGTTCACTCTTTTCTTGCTGTTTACAACATTTCGTGGACTAAGTACGACAATTTGATGGTATTACTGTTCCTTTCTAGCTAAACTACGACAGCGAATCTTTCCGGATTGGCAAATAGTTATGCACTACAACAATACGACTCATACAATGCCTTACATTGAAAATCGTACCTTTTCAGTCGTCTCTGGCGTTTCGCCGACGGATGTTTCGTGGTGGAAGCAGTTTGAGGTGATTTTGTTCCCTTTAAATAGCGCGGGTATGTTGCGCATTACGCAAATGGCGTACATTTACAATTAGTTTGCAGCTCGTGACTATAATGTAATTAAATTTATTAAACAAGAGTCAAATCTTTAATGAGTTCTTGAAGTCTGGGTATGTAAATCGTCACTTTACCGGCAATGCGTTCCCATTCCATTTCCACTCAAGTGCAACTAAAATATTAGCTAGATTGTCGATTTAGTTATATTATATTTAAAAACGTTATAAATGCACCGTGAAATAGCGAAATTACCTTAATTTCTGTGTCACTGACCATCGAAATCCAACGTGCGTGTTGGCTCTAGCGATTTATAACCAGCTGTGCCAATCTAATCTTTACCATAAGTACGCTATTATGAATTATTTTAAAAGATTATATGCCCGCTGGACTATTTTCAGCCACAATAATCACATCACACGTAAAAAAAAGTGCAGAAACACCGTGCTGCTTGTATTATTATAGGAAAAATTATTGAGAATACATCGAGATGAGTGCCGATTTTGTATTGATTCGAATTCTCATCTTTCATTTAATGAAATTCGTAGGATACGACACGTTCGAAATCGCTAGAAGTTATTAAATCATACCCCACACCCTGTACGATACATGTGCCTCTTTAGTTGCATTTAGCTTTCGCGAAAAGCTCATCACTGCAGTGTAATTGTGTGAACAAGGCTGATATTTATAAAATGATATTTATAATTTAAATAGTTGGTGAAAACGTATTGAATAATTCCCGAAATAGTACAATCACTATTTACAGTATCTCTGATATCCATTACAGTATTCCGTATTATCGATTAAATATATATTGGGAGTCAGGAAGTAGTGACAATTTAAATATCCTATAGTACCGTAATTGTTAATTACTATGAACTACTCATTATACGATTTTTTTGGTCTTACAATTACGGTAACTGTCATATTGATGTCCTAAAATGAAGCCTTAGCCAGTTGATGCGATAGCTTATTTTTAATTTTTCAGTGGCGACGGCCAGCGATGACGGCATGAATGGTGAGCCGGAGTACGGTAGACCACACGGAATACGGTACGTGACTTAATTTCATCTATATATGTATGCCCCTGCCCTCGCCCCACCCCGTTGAACTGTATCAGCATGTGGTATTCCGTTACCGGATGCCGAGACCAGTGCATTTGATGACACGGTCTCCTTCCGGTTACTGTGTATTCTACCGATACTCCAACACTTTTTAGCCCTTTTTTTAAATGAATTATTGATTCTTACGCAGTATTTTTGGTGACCGTCATTAATTATAGTATGTTCTGTCGAATACTAAGTAACTACTGTGTCTTTTTACTTTTCTTTATTTTCAGATCGTTTTCACCGTTACTGATGATCGGCAGAATGATCTCCCACTTCCTGCCAATATAATATTGGCATGTTCCTGCTTATACTCCGAACTCCGAGGGATTTAGTTCATTATCATATATTCGGTGTACTGTAAGACTGACTGAGTACGGTATCGTCGATATCGTACAGCATCTACCGTATACCCGGCAAGCAAAGACTAATCGATATTCCGCTCGTAGAAACAGATCCGAGTCAATTGGCTATGTTTCGTATATTGGGTGTACGGTAGAATAGATTACGGTATCGGCGATATCGTACATTACTTATCGTATACAGTCCGAGCAAAGACTAATCGATATTCCGCTCATAGATATTCCGCTCGCTCTCGCTTTATATAAAAAAGCATGGTCAATCAAATTTCGACGATAATCTAGAGGCTCTAAACTGAGTAGTTGTAACCTATCGGGATACAATCGATAAATAATCGATACCACATTTATAAAGCACTCGCTCAGAATAATTACGGAGAACTTTTTCGATTTCGAAGCACGTTTTTCTATCATGGGGTGACCATAGTTCGGAACAGGATATTCGGAACAGGCACAGGACGGACGTAAGCTGCGAAAAGTCGAGCGTAGAGAAGGGGGTTTTTGGTGAGAAAGGTGCGGAGTATGTATGCACAGCGAGCACGAGCTTTACAATTAGATATCTTTAGACTAATATGTGGGGAGAAGTCTAGTGTATTGGTGTAGGTAATACCTAGGTCTTTAAATTCGATCACAACAGGCAGTTTGGTTTTGTTAATAGAGAATTGGACAGGAGGATGAGAAGAGCCAATGAGCATGGTCTCTATTTTGGAGAGGTGTACTGTAAGTCCCCAGTCAGTAGACCAAGTGTAAAGGAGATCAAGGGCAGATTGCAGAGAGGTAGAGTTTGAAATTCGGGTAAATAATTGGATTTCACTTCACACAATCTCTAGGCCGGTCGATAGGTGACAGAGTGTGTGAAATGAAGAGAGCTAATCCAACTATTTACCCGAATTCCAAACTCTATAAAATATCATGAGAATACTTTGTACATATTTCAAACTTCGTATTGAATACTTTGTCGTGAAATAATTCTCAATTTGTTTCTGCACTTTTCAATCGTCTCATTATGATCGTCGAAGCTAATTTAATTATTCAATGTAAAAGATTTGCTTGTGTTTCAAAGATTGAAATCGATCGATCTTTTCATTCTAGCTCAATCATTTCTTCACGATTGGTCTCCTTTATGGTGAGGGCATATCGATCAATATAACGCGTGATTGTTATCTCAATTTAGAGCCTCATCTAAATCTTCTGTTTAGACCAGTCTGCCATATAGTCTTCAATATCTCGTAATCTTTGCAGGGATTCTTAACTTTTCTTACTTTATTGGGAATTGTCTCTATTGGAGAATCAAATCAGGCCGATGAAATAAACGACCAACAAAATGAAACAGCCGTAGATAGAGAGAAGAGAATAATTGAGGTGACTTTTCTTCTTCAATGGGGTTACGGTAGTTATCGATGTCATAATTATTAATTCAAAATTCAGTTGGTCGATCGGCTCTCTGTGTTGGAGAATGAAGTTCGTGAGGTAATAGTTTTATTAACACGTTATTCCAAGAGTAAGATATGATGTTGAAATTCGAATAATTTATTAGACCTACAGTGAAAAGTACGGTAGCATGTTTCTCGTATTGATTGATTAGTGTACGGTGTCCAATCCAATTGTATCGATTGAAGGTCAAGGCCGAACTTGAACGGAGACGGGCTTACCGGAAATCGATCGGAGAAGAAATGGTAGGTCAAGTCACTTTTTAATTATATGTATTGTTATCTCTTTTCATTCTGTGCCTCGTGACGGGCGGTCGACAGTCTCTCCGCTCCTCTCCCACCTCAGTTTGGAGAATCCTTGCCAGTCAGCTTGGGCAACCCGGCAAGTATTTCGCCCACCCGGTACCACTTCGAGCAGAGGACTCGGATCGACTACATATAATTCAAGTCGTCAACTTTCGAGAAAGGCCCCAGTCGACAAGACTACGACGTGAGTTCCCACTTTGGTTGATACACGCTAGTCAGGACGTCACTGGAAGCTGGAAGATCTACTTCTACGCTCAATGTCTATCGTCCAAGATCGGCACTACAATTGACCAAGGAAGCCAAGCATGATCCATTCCCTTGACCCAGTTGCATCGAATTCGAAGATCCCGACCACCTCTGTCCCCGAATGATACCTCCTGCAGGCCATTGCCTTGATGTCAGGATAAATATGTGTGTATGTATGATATGTATGTATTGTTATCCTGAAATAGTACAATTCTTATACAATTTTCCACATCGAGAAATGTGGACGATATTTTTAAAATTGACCCGAGAGTTTTCTATTGTCGCTCACCTTTCCAACTTCGAATATCGAATTCTGGCTACAGTATCCAATGTGAATAATCAGTTGTCGATTGCAGACTTTCTCGAATCTTCCCGCCGAGATTCTGTCCAGAATCTTCTCATTTCTCCCATTTCGGGATCGTCTAATGTCTCGTCTTAATCGCCGGTTATATGCAATTGAAGACAAGGCACCAGGCCTCCCCATTCTAGAAGATTCGAATCTCTCGCTGTGAATAGAGGTGATTACATTCTATAGTAATTCTATCAGATAGACAACGCATTCTGACATTTATATACTACAGCTATAATTCTATATCATTTGTATAATGTTATTAATACTCTCTTTTGAGGAGGCATCTAAGTGTAAGAACTCGATGTTACTTTCGGTTAAAGATGACGTAAATGGTACAAAGATTGAGCAAACTCTATCACTTGACGATTTTTGTCGTACGATTCGTAGAATGGCAAAAACATGGGTTCTCAGACATGTCTACTTCTATTCGGTATGTTCACTATTAATCGGCGAAAACAATTCCACTTTCAGAGACGTGCTGTACATGAAGAGATCAGTGGACTTCTGTCGAATATGTCAATCAAGGAAAGTATCAGTCTTTATTGCATGCACAATAGTGTAAGGATCATTATTTAATCATAAAATATGTGTGGGCGTGTGCTCCTTTCTACATAATATACCTATAATATACCAACGTAACACATCGTTCCACCCCCGTTATGGCATCCAGAAAGGGGTTGATTTCCCAATCTACCATGTCGTGTGCGGCTAACACCACAAAATCTACTGTAGGAAGGTGATAGACATCTATACATTACTCGAGACGGGTTTGACACGGCCTTTTTACTTAGCATTTCAACGATGTCTCAACCCCGTCTCGTGTACAGCGCGCGTTCCCATCACCACCCTGCCCTCTCTCCTATTGTCGCGGCAGTGAAACTATTGCCAAATGATAGTGCGCTAGCGAAGCCGCCACCAATCCTTTTCTGTCGGAATGGAATGATGTGGTCACACATAGTTTCACAGACCGATCAACCTTACAGAAGGGGTGAGAGAGCGTGTCAAAGCGAGATGGACTCTCTCACTTTTGCTAGCTCTCTCGTCCTGACCCCTCTCAGTAGGTTTCGAATCATGTGATAATATATGATGTTCTTCTACTCTATTACACTCTCTTCCCAGATTATATGATTATGCAATTTTAACAATCTAATAGTATGAAATATTTTTTTGTTCTTTCAGCAAATCAGTGCAAATGTGTTCAATGCAATTCTGAAGAGGAACAACAACTTGAGTTCAACAACTCTTTGCGTAGAAGATATTTCAGTGACGGCTGAAGAATTATTGGAGTCATTTTCGGTATAAACCGTTTTCGGTTGACCAATCGATAATATTTCGATATTTCAGTTGGCCCAATCGATGCCCAGAAACGAATCTTTCGTATTTTACTTTAAATGTTCATCGATCGATCAATTTGTGACTGTCGTCTTCGGTATCGATTCCTCTTTCGTGACAGGAGATCTATCGGAGTCTTCTCTCACTACAACTTTAGGAGATTCAGAGGTGAAATAAGAAGAAGAAAGTCATTAGACATAGTGACCATATTAGTGTCAATTTATTTAATTCCTCTCATTTTCTAACTTTTGTCAATATTTTATCATCAGATATTCGTGAACGACAATCGTGAATTGTTGAGAAGGGAATTGAGTGAGAATGGAGAAAGAGGTCGAATGATTGTGGAAATGAGGAATAATCCAAATCGTTCCTCTTTCTCTCTCCGAATACACCACCAATCGGATGATTCTAAATCGAAATATATTACCCGTGGAAGGAGAAGAGTTCCAAGAATCTGAATGATTTCCCATAATTTACGAGTCTCACTTCTCACTACGAGATGATATGGTCGTCTTATTTTGAAAGAATAAATATTGCATTATTTTGGATTAACATTATACGAAGTCGAAAGAAACACGAATATGTTGATTTAATGCAAAACAGAGTGGTCGTAATTTATGTAAGTTTCTAAATTAGTGGTAGAACCCGAATGGTATGCATTAGGATAATGAGAGACACGAATGCTTATTTATGAATGCTCCTCCCCTTTGGCTATACACAGTATAAGATCAAGATGTAAAGATGTGGTAAGAATTATCTTTGAGCGAATATTTAAATCGTTTTTACTTATTTTTTTAGATTTATAAAGTAACAATGTGAACGTCATGGATTTAGAAAATATTGATCGATGATATGGAATAATGAAAATTGCAAGCACATGAAGTGTGGGGGCATATATTAAACTCAAACAACTGATTCTCTTGGTTGATTATCCTTGGTGGTGGAACTATTCTTCCTTGTTGATATTCCTCCGATGAGAGAAGGTGGAGGAGCCGCGGCTCCAACCAATCGACGACCTAGATGTATGTGCTTTAAAACCCGTTCCAATTAAGACCGCCGTGAAATTTGAGCTAAGAACACAACCCTTCAAAGTGATCACCCTGTACTCATAATAATAATAAAGTAACTAGCCATTTAGCGCATTTGCAGAGGTTGATGCAGTCATGAGGAGACCTGAAAAATTTTCAGTCGATCCAAATTTAAGTTCTGTTCAACTCACTGTTTCTATTCCTCATTCCCATCTGAGAGCTTCGTTTTGTTGGTTCAATGGAAGGAGCCCACGAGTGAGAGAGAGACCCTCACAAAATAATACGTTAACATCGCATTGTATTATAATCAACAAAGAAAAGATAACAAGTATGGAGATGATTGAAATACTTACCATCCTCATCCTCATAGCTGGGCATGCTGGATCGCAATTCCTGCTGAAGAAAGCTTCCGTTCAGTCTGAACATTTAAACAATTTGATATTTATTATAACCGAAAACAAATAAAAATAAATAAACAGCAGAACGATTCGAATCCAGTACCTTGAGGGTGACGTTGTGAATGCTCCAGGAGAAACTCGATTATTTGTCGAAGAGGAGTCTCGCGGAGACCCTCAAATATTTATTAATTAATGCCGACTGTAAAATAGTAGTTCATATCTAAAAAAAATATGTATGTTTTCGAGATATGTTCTGGATTGATAACTGACTGAATTGAGTGGACGCTCCAAATGGAGTTGTTCGCATTTCGAATGCATCAGAATATGAGAAAGGAGAATGAGGAGAAGGTGGATGAGATCCCTGGAGATAGAAGGAAGATGGACGACTCTTGTGGGGAGGAAAGTCGTCGTATGGAATCACTTCCTAAATAACCAATGATTATTAATATAACGTTTCAATGGATATCTCAGACCGGAACTGACAGACCGGCACTTATCTTTTCTGCCTTGCAATGATCATTTTCTTTGAGCTTACTCGGTAATCAAGAATTACTCAGAAACAAATTGAAATGGATATGTATTTGGGGAAAACATACAAGAGGTGGCGGTCGAATGCTCTCTTTCCTCAGTGATCGAAGGGATGGACGATTGCTTGATTTCTTGGAAGTTGTTTGTGATCCTGATTGAGAGAGACTTATCGCACCTGAAATATGGAAATGTAGAAGATGCAACTAATCGTCAAGTCAAAATCCAATTAGAGGTATTCTCCACGATTTCATTTATATCCTATATATAAACGCTCTCGCGTGTCAATATGCGGAACATGGAGGATGGAGAACCATTCTCTGAGAAAGGAAGAACTGTTCTCCTCGCAAGTTTCTACTCTTTGTGAGGAATGATTATCATACCAGATGAATTGGTTAAATTGGGTACAGATTGACTCTCTCCATTCATTGTTCCCGTCTCGCTGTTTCCAGATTCAAGAGAAGCATCGAAATCTGCTTGAACACCAGGAGTCGAATCTCCGACGTTGTACGGTTTGTCATCCTAGAATATGATTTAATAATCAATAATCAAATATCTTTATCAGGAAATGCTCACTTGATATTCTGATATCTCTCTGAAGCTTTCGAGTTGCGGCAATAATTCCGAGAATGAAGGACGATTGTCCGGATTGAGATTCCAACACGACTGAGCCACTTCGAACCTGTAAGAAAACACTACTGAGTCAGATGATTATGGACACCGTCTAGTAAATGAAATACAATCTAAAAGAGCCTAAAAACAGTTAGAAACAACTTTCACTTTTCAAGAACAAGTTAATATCTTCTTATACAGGCTATTTATCACTGTCGAATGCCAGGAAATAATCTAAATTCAGTAGTGGTGACATTGCTTCAATAATAGCTAAAATGCTCGAAATACAAAATGTATCAAATTCTGTTCGAAGTTTCCACGCAATTTAAAAATTAAAAAAAATTATTACATTTTGATTGGGCAGTACGATGGACGATCAAGGATTTCTCCTGTTAGAAGAACATCTCGAACCTGTTGAACAAATTATATTTGAATGGCAATCCTTCTGTAAAGTGTCACCAGCTAATACAATCTCTAACAAAAACAGGAGAGAAAAGTGTATTGTTCTTACTTACTCTTTCATTATCGACGTGATCGTACGGAACTCTTCCCAATGTGAGAATTTCGTAAATTACGATTCCATAGCTCCACACAACAGTCTGTAATAATTTTAAATAATTCATCCTTCCCCGGTCAAAATGAGCACTACCTTCGCATTAAATACGCCTTCTCTCATTGTCTCCGGAGTCATCCACCTTCAATTAATTGTAATATCTATCATTTTTGCAATTTTTTTTATTCTTTCGGTTAGAAGTTCTAATTCCTTACCTCAATTCGTGTCTACATTCACTCTGCGCTCTCTTCACATCAAAGTCTTTATTCGCTCCGTAATGCGCCAATTTCGTCGTTCTCGTCGTTTCGTCAGCACTCGAGATCAAACAATTACTGAAAAGTTTTAATTAATTTCGTGCGAATCAGTTGCTAATTAGACCAATTAGAGGCCGTGTTTTCTTCCCGTTCTTGGAATTGCCGTCACAGCGAAAGATTTTCGGTATTATTCCTTTTACTTGTTATTCACTTATTCCTCACCGTGCAGCCAAATCCCTGTGAGAATGTTTGTTCATCTCAAGATAACTGCATCCTCTCGCAATATCGATTAGAATTGAGAGAAGCTCACGTAGCGTCAACGTCCGAGTATTCGTGAAGGGTGAACTAGCACTGCTGAAACATAAATATGTAAACAAAAAAGTCATTGAGAAATCCTCATACAAATACAATACTTCCAAGTAACGGGTACCAATCAAATGAGATAAACTAACGCTCTGTTAAGGAATGTGAGTAGATCTCCTCCTTGCATATGCTCCACAATGAGGTACGGAGGGTGATTCTCTTCTAGACAAACACCAAGAAGACGTACAATATTTGGATGATCAAAATTGCTGAATAATAATCATTACTATATTGGCCGCCAAGTTTCTGTTTTATTCCTTCTTTTTAATGAGATTTCGAAACTTACTTCATAATTATTGCCTCCCAAAGGAATCGAGTTCGATCCTCTGTTGAGTGATCATTGCGAAGAATCTACAATTGAGAAATGAATGATAATCTATGGTATTTATTTGCAGGCTGGATCTCGGCTGGATCCCGCGCTTTCCCGGTATCGATACCGGGATCCCGGCATGATTTCCAGGATGGAAATATTCCGGGATCCAGCCTGCAAATAAATACCTGAGATGTTTATCTACCCCCGAGGCGCACAAGAATTTGAAATTTAACAAGAAATAACGGGAAAATTTGGGGGAGTGGGTTTGATTTTTTTTTAAATATAAGAGATGAATTAACCTTGACAGCGACTTGTTCATCATTAAAATTAGCTTTGTAGGTCGTTCCGAAAGATCCGCTGCCAAGAGGATCGAGAAGAGAAATTTGATCGCGATTGAGACGAGGGAGATCTAAATAAAATATTACAGATAATTAAATTTCAACGACTGTCTTAGAAAGAAGAATATATTGAAGCATCAATGCCACTGAAATAATTGCTCGTTGTGCATTCACTAGGTGTGGGCAAAAAATTTTTCCGCACTCTCAATTTCGTAATTTCTCTCGTGCTCTCGAAACGACTAGAGACCTTGTGAAATCAGGAGTGCGGGAAAATTGTGCACATTCCTGATTCACTACCAACTCACTCTTCAATTCATTCTGCATTGGAGGTGGGAGTGTGTGGGAATTTGCCGAGAATTCTGCCATTTTCTCGAGAGTTATCGATTTTGTGTCCACTTTTAACTTCTTCTTCTTTCCGTGATTAAATCGAACACGACGACGAACTGAGAAATATGAAATTATTTTAGTAAATGTGTGAATACGCGACCTAATGTATAAACAGATAAAAGGCTAAAGTTTAATTGAAATCTTTACTTCGACAAGCGACTACTCTGCCCCATAATATGTGATGTTAAATAAAAACGAACCGAAAATGGCTGTGAAAATGCAGAGACCGAGAATTGTAGTGAGAAGGACGGCGATAACGAGGACGAAGACTGTATCGTCTTCCACTTTTGCTGGTCGACTGGGGGACGAAACTGAATAACACAATAATTTGAGGAGGAAAATATTCAAGTCCTAAGTAAGACCGGAGGCAATGCGCCGGCTCACACAAACTCCTACTCCCCCCTCCTATCCTCTTCCCAATCACACATAGACACTTTGATTTGTCCTCTCTACACCACACTTTAAAATTGTATTTGATTGGTTTTGCAAGTTGAATTGCAGAATGTTCGTACTCTCGCTAAAATGTAGTATGTGCCAAAAAAATCATGAACGTACGTTTCGCAGAATTGGTGTATCCGTAAGTGCCGAATCCTTCTTGATTCGCAGCTCTCACTCTATAAAAAATATTAAGGAATTTATAAATAAATTAATAATATTATTCATCGTCTGCCTTTTTTTATAATTACCTGAATTGCCAGTTGAAAGTATCTGCATCATCAGTCTTCGATGGTCTCCAACTCAATTTCCATCCATCCAATCCTCTTTCGGCTATTTCCCATTCCGCTGATTCATTCACTCGCACCTGCAGAGTAATTAAGAACTTTTGTGTTGAAATTTGATTTGGTCTATGAAACAAATCTTGAAATGTTGACGATGAGGTAAGATGATGAAAAGGTTTCCTTACTCTGACCACAACTTCAATTTGCAAATCTTACTTCTACAGCATAGCTTGTAATGGGAGATCCTCCGTGAGATTGGGGCGAAGACCATTGTACAATCCATCCTTCTTCGTCCACTTTTGCTTCTACTTCACGAGGAGCAGTAGGAGTTCCGGCTGAAAAGGATACAAAATATAAATGTTATTAATATTTAAATGTTCGTCAATTTAGTGCATAAAACGCTCAATTGCGAACCTTTTGTCCTGGCCAATTGAACTCCCTGATAATAATCTTCTTTGTAATTGAAAGGCTGACCGAAGACTAAGTACTGAAACAAAGAAAGCATTAGTGCATGTTACGGTCGAACGGGAAATGCATTCCATCAAAACGCATATCTAACCTTTGCAGAATAAACGGCCACAAATCGAAATGAGTATGAAGTGGCAGCTAGAAGACTATTGAGTAGAATGGAAAGAGAAGGAATTGTCCCTCCGAAAGTAGCATTTGGAGGAGATCGCCATTCACCGTTACCTCCAGACTTAAAAATGATATTTTATACAATATTCTATTTTACAAAATTAACCTCTTTGTACTGTATAGATACGACACTTGGAGGTTCTTCTGGCTGAAGAGAAGTCCATTTGAGAAGAATCGAATTGCCTTGAAAATATATTAGAATTAACTTAGTAAAGTATTGATGAAAACGTACCAGTGATATTATCAGGTCTCAAAGTTCCCGCGACATCTTTTGTTCTCGTTGTGAATTCACCGGATTGTGCCTCGGAATCACCAGGGAAGGGAGAATTTAGACGAGATTCGTGGATAGCAGTCACCTACATTTACGTTTCAATATTGCTTTATATCATCAATATTCACCGAAATTATTCGTCGCGTCTTCGAAATGTTAGCAGTACTTACCCAGAACTTGTAGTCAGTACTCGGTCGCAGATTGGATACTCTGACTCTGCAGGGATTGGCCAGACAACTCGAGTGGTCAGTTGTAGTCGGAAGAAAGGCTCCATCTGCCCACTCTTGCACTGCGATTTGAGAAGGAGAAGAGAGAGATTGTTGAGAAATCTGAAAAAAAATTATTCTTCAATATTGTTTAAGGTATAATAATGAAATAATCAAAGTAATTACTCGATATTTGATCTCCTTCTTAGGCGCATTGAGTGTCTCTGGCAATTTCCAGAATAGATAAAGAGTATCTGGCGAAATTGGAACGGCAAAGGGTTCGGCAGGAGGAGAAGGATATCCAAAGCTGAAATGATATGATTAAATGATAATCAGGTGATATTCTCACCCAGTCCGGAATGATCTGTGAGAAGAAACACCAGCAGATGGAGAGTATCGATTAGACCATGAGATGGTCACTTCATATCTGAAATATTTTTATTTTATTTTTTTCATTTAATTTCGGCATGTTTAAGAACAAATCCTTTCTTTAAAGAAATCTGCAGCGCAAACTTTACAGCATTTACTAATGTTCAGTAGAAGTAGGGATGTCTTTGCAAAATATGAGAGTCATTTCTTACGAAGCCATCCCCAATAAGAAAGTACTTCACTCACGCTGTTTCCTTGTCGAGTATCCCATTCTCAACGTGAATTGTCTCTGTGAAACTTCTCACGTGCTTCACTTTATCCGTTCCTTTTCGAGTGAAATATACCTGATAGTAATTAAAATATGTCAATGAAATAGATAACGAGCTCACATCATACTGAGTGCTCGGGGCAGAGATTCCTGCACAATTAATCCGAGATTGAGGAGGGGACACCTGATAGATTGATACTAGATTGAGACTGATAGATATACAAAGGAGAAAAATTATAGAGAAGATGGGAAAAGTTGGAATTACCTCTAAAAGAGCGCCTGTTCTTCCCTCATTTACTATTTTGAATTCAATGGTTGATGAGGCGGGAAGAGAAAAGCATGACCGGTCTCAAGTGAAGCATTTAAATTCAAGTTCTGCTGATCAATAAATCCGTCATTAGAAAAAGTCTCAGGTCAAATCTGAGATGAATGTGTTTTTTTCCTCATTTTTAATTAATTGTCTTACCTGGGAATGGTTGACTGCTCTGCGATACAGCGAGTATTTGTCTGAGCGGAGGATTAGCGATTGTGATAGGAACAATCGAATCTTTGCCGTAGATTAACATCTCTGAAGGAAGTTAAGACGTATTTCTTTGATGATGTCTTATGCACAATGGAATCCAAGTACTAACCAGAAGAAGTGACGAAAACGAATAATTTATCTGCGATGGAAAAGGCAGATATCGACTTGAGGCCGCGCTCTGTAAAATATTCATATTTTCCTGGGTTCCTTACTTACATTACACTCATTCATGATTCATATATATTGTTGAGCTGACATGTAATGATAAAAGTAGTCTAACCTCCAAATTTGCTCCAATCAATCTGTAGTTCATCGCATTTCCTTCCCTGTGTGTCAATTGTGATCATTCCATTCCAAGTGAGAGCGTAGATTCGAGGGGAAGACGCTTGATTCCATGAGAATTCTAAATTATGTGGGTTTATTTTTATATTCCAAATAAGCAATCAGCTTTTTTAAATACTGAAAATACAATTAAAACAGTATAATTATGAGAGAATAATATTTCCTCATTTAGTATCAGCTAAATTGGTACCTGCCATCATCCAAGTTATTGTTCTACTGGAAAGTCCACTCAGAGACAAAGCGAGATTTTCCTCTTGTCCTTTCCATAAATTGAGTGAGAATAGAGATCCATTCCGAGTGAGGAGATAAGCGGTGCTGGAAAAGAATATGTTCCTTCTCTGTAGATGCTCAGACATCTGCTTCCGTGGCGCAATCGGCAGCGCGTTCGGCTGTTAACCGAAAGGTCGGTGGTTCGAACCCACCCGGGAGCGTAATTTTTGCTAATATTTTAAAGCAAAAATGCTCTCTTTTGGTAACAAGCTCACTTGGTAAAGGGATCGTAAGTGAGCTGTTTTGCATCAGCAGCACCGGGTGAGAGATCTTGCAGTTTCTTTGGAGTTAATATTGAAGTAGAGAGAAACGGATCGAGGGCGATTTGGTAGAGGGATTTACCTGCAACAAAGATATTTTTATTTTTGTGGACCATGGATTGTTGACGGGGGGCAAGTAAATATATTTCGTACCAGACACAAATAGTAGTCGATGTCCCACCCAATCACTAGTCATTGCATCGATTCGAGAGACGTCGCCTCCGATTGAAACCTGCAAATGTGATATTTAACGAAATAGATAGATCTTTAGCTCTATATATATATATATTCGATAAAGGAATGGTTGAAGTATGATACCTTGTGGACGGTGTTCTCTATTTGATTTGTGTCAATCTGCACAAGCAGAATCTGTGTTGTATCAGGCTCCTCAAATTATCATGTCTCTAACATTATTTTCTCTTTTTTGGGCAAACTCACTTTCCTCACAGCAAATAGATCATTTCCAATGAAAGCGAGTGCTTCGTATTCGATTTTGCTCAGTTGGCGACGTCTGAATCAATTAATTTTCACCATCTCTTTACTTGTTTCTTACCTTCTCACAGCGGCCATTTCAGCGGTGATATTAGTGATTGAAATGAGTGAATTAGTGGAATCAATGGCAAAGAGACGAACGAGCGGGCGAAGTTCTGAAGAAACATATTAAATAACTACGCTTTCAAATGAGCTTCCCAACCTTCGTTTATTATTTTTTATGATATTTCGTTAAATGGACTCTTATCTAACCACTACTATCAATCTCTGCTGCATCCGATGTCTCTCCCACATTCTTCGGTTCATTTGCTGCTGCGACTGTACACGAAATCTGAATGAGGTCACATTCATACTGAAAGAAACGAAATTTCGGATTTCTTGATACATTTTTTTATAAATAAATTTCTGTAATACTAGTGAGCGGCCACTAGCAAAGAGGCTACTAGTCCGGTAATTAGTGATTCTATAGCAGCTCTAATTCTTACTTTTCCACTCTTGACTGCGAAGGAATAATAAAGATGACTGCTGGGAACAATTCCGCCTGTGGAAGGGCCGCCCTGTAATGAAGCTTTGCAAGCTGATACAATAACAATGGATTGGAAAATTGTTGACTACGTGTGAACCAACTTGTTGCGTGCAGTTGACAATATACTGGAATGCATTTCCATTCCATTCTGAAGGCGGAGACCAGAAGAGAGAAATTATTGCTCGAGGGCCATCAACTGTTTTCTGAAAACTTCTTGTATTTTCCTTTAACACGTTTTATTCAACATTTCTTCATTCAACCATTCGAACAACTTGAGGCTAAGGATTAACTCGTAACTCTTTTTTCCGATACTTTAAATTCTCACTTGCTGAGTCGCATAAATGTACAATTTCCTTGGTTTGCTGGGTGGTTTCGTGGGTGCAATCAATCCAGTTTTGTTGATTGAAGCAGAGGAAAATGCAGAGATTCCTGATATTGCACAGATTGGAAAAAAATAAAATACACAAGCAAGGAAACATCCACTTCTTCAAATCAATTCTACCATCCCCATTTGTCTCACCATTGATTGTCACATCAAAGTGTTGTCCACTACTCCATGAATCGAGTAGAGAAAAGGGAAGAGTGAGAGAAGGATTGAGAGAGAAGAGATGAGTCGAATCTCCCGATGTCAATTTGTCTTTGTATACCATCACCTATAATACTTATATTCAATTCAGAGTATCTTTGACGGAAAATAAGGGGAAGAAACTGAGAAAAAACTCACATGATATAAAATTGTTCTGGCGGCAACTTTTGGCTCCACTGACCATGTCAACTCGAATTTATTCTTGTCACTCATTGAGATCTGCGAACTTTTTATTTAGTATTCTTATTTAAAGCCGCGCATATTTTAGGGAAAGTTCAAATTTGGGTTCCTGTTGTTTGATGGTATCTCGGCTCTCAGTGAAGTCTGGATACTTTCTAGATCTTCTAGGAGATATATGTTTGATCCCCTTTCAAATTTGAACCTTGAACCAATGAAATTTAACGTCATCAGACCAAAATAAATAAACTCAGACTACTTACTTGGCCCGTGAAATTGAATCCATGACTTGAATTCGATGGAATAATTGGTACGAGAAGGGCAACTTCAGTCAATGCGTAATTGATGTTGAGTGATCCTAGCTGGGCACTTTCTTCATTAGATCATATTTCAAAATTAATAAAGCAACTCTAAGGAGAAATTTACTTTTGCTTTTTGTTTAGTACAATTCTTCAATGTTTCCCTTTGTTTGACTACCTGTTTGTCACAGAATCCCATCCTTCCATGTCTAGTCACGAATATCAAACGATCCTTCGCCATGACGAGTTGACGGATTCTGGATTTAATATTAATAAATACCTACTACTTAAAAACCTACTTAAAAACTTGTATATTACTTAAAATAACTAAACAAACTGTGGGAAATCAGCTGAAGACGCGATGAAACTTGCGCTTTTGGTTGAATGAGAAATCTCGTAAAGATGCACTGTCGAATTGGAGTAATGGAGGAGGAAATAGATCTGAAAATAGCAAAGTATAGCCTATAAAATCTACAAAAAAAGAAAAAAAACCACTATCAAACGTACATCTCCAGTTTCTTCCTCTGCCGCTACTGCCATCACTTCTGGACATGAAGTTGACTCTTGTGGACACGAATGAAGACTGCAAAGTATCTATAGATAAGTCTGTGTATTATTTAAGTCTGTGTTGATCAATGATGCATCCATATCCCATTATCCTTCAATTGATGGATAGTTCATCCATGTTAATGTTCAGATTCACTCTTTCCATTATTTCTCACATGTAATCGACAGTTCCAGTGAATCGATAGGCAACAATGTGGTAGTTGAATGCAACTATGATTGTTGCTTTAGATGAAATGAGAGCGAGATGGCGAACTGAAATAAGATATTTTCTTTGAATTTACAAGGTACGGGTATTAATAAAACGACCGTCTGAACGTAGAACGAAGCATTGAGATACGGAACATTCTATTACTACTATGTAATTACTCTTTTTCTATCCATTCATTCACCGGAAAGTCCTTTAGTGAATATCGATGGAATGGCTGGGGAAACAGAAGCAGATTGTCGAGTGACTCCCGACTAAATATTAATTATTTATCTTTTTTTGTCGTCCGTTTAATTTTTAGATAAGTGAAAACATGGAAACATACAGGTGAATCGTTTGACTGGAATACACTCTTGGTCGTGTTATCGAATACGAGAGCACTCTCGATATCCTTCGGAATCGTCACATTCTGCACTGAAATATATTGAATGAAAAAAACATTTCATGGATCAAAGACATGGTGAAATATGGTTCTAATTAAACATACGAGATAGATCGGGTGATATGGATCGGCCAACTAAATCGAAGAATTCCATATTCTCCTTAGCGCTTCGTTTGATGATATAAGCGAGTCCGTCTGGAACATACAAATTGTTTGTTCGAATAAGCAAAGGAGACATGCCAGTTGCATTAGCGAATGCCGTGTTGACAGTCTTTGTGTAGAGTGAACAAACTGCCATTGTGCATGCTCGAACTGAGGCTTCGTATGAGAGTCCGACAGTGATGTCTACTGTCTGGAACAAATACTGTTGTACACGGCATACACTCATTTGTAAATCTTACCAGGTCTGTATTGTCCGTTCTCTTCGTCAAAACACTCGTTCCATTGGAATCTTTCAGCTGAACTTGATACACAATATTTCGCCAAAGAGAACCGGGAGCTGCAAATACAAATGCATGGAATAAATGCTGATGATCAAAAGCAAGTTTTTTTTAAAATAAGAAACACGTGTCCGAAATATAAATTTTGCAGAAATATCAGTGATAGTATCCAACCTTGGAACGGTAGTGGTTGAGGTGGAGTCCAAGTGATTCTTGCAACGTTAGTCGACACAATCAATCCAATTTGATTTGGTGAAAGAATGAGAGGAGGAAGACGAGGAGAAGAGAGAAAGGCGAGATCGTCTATTCGACCAGCGTATAGATATCTGAATGGATAAATCTACGGACTTATGATTCAAAGTACTTTATCATTAGCAGATAATTTGCATTTTACTACATATTTCACACTGCGGGCATTACTGTTTAATGTATGGTTTATAGGATGAAGTTTAATGACAAATTGAAGAACTCACCTACTAAAGTGACTCTCCCCTCCAGCCTGTGGAGTTCCTTCCTCAGAGTAGAAACACACCTACATCGTAGTTATTTATACATTTCAGTTAAATATGTATAGGCATTAAAATAAAATCGCTAAATCTCACTTCATCTAATGGAGTATCTCCGCATTTGAGCTTTGTCCAGAACAATCGACCATCGGAGATTCGAAATGACTTTGCCTGCAAATATTCCATTTTGCTTAATTTCGAGTACCTTTTAAAAATATGTGATGGACAAATTATATATAAGAAGTGCAAACCTTGGCCAGGGTCGTTCCTTCTCTTAAGATCTTGGTGCTGCTCGTGATCACATCTCTTTCAACAACCGTCCCTGCAATTCTCTTTCTTTCCACTGACATTTTGTTTCGGAAAATTAAAAAAAGTAGATAAAATCTTATCACATTACCGTTGTCGAGTACAGCAACAAGCGATTGAGCTTCTTGATTCATTTCTATGAGAAGGGCTGGAGAAATTGATGAGACCTCAAGGGTTTCAACGTGTTGTGAATATTATAAATTGGACGGAACCACCTTCTTCAGAGAAACGAAAGAATAAACATCTGATGCATTGTAAGGAAAGAGTTCTGCCTGAAGGATAAAGGATTAATTATGAAAATTTTAATCGATTGAATATTAATCTCTTATATATGGGGAATTCTCATTCTCGTTTCTGTCAGTCGTCATGAGCGGTCCCTCTCCATTTTGATCTGATGGAGAGGGCACTTCCCTACATAGTTCCCTCCGGACCCCTCGTCTATCTAACAAGGACTCGACAAGATCGGAATCCCCGTCCTAGCCGGCCTGGTCACCGTGGATGGGTATGACCGTTTGATGTTGGCTACGCAGATACCAGTTTCACTAATTCTCAATTTGATTGATCATTCGAGCTTGGTGGACTCAAGTGAGAGAAAGATGCGCCATCCGTTCGTCAGGACTGCCTTCAGCCTCACGTAACCTCCCCTTTCCTCCTACGTCCATGGTCCTAAGAGAGATCTCATCTATTCCTCCAGCAACTTCAAAGAAGATGGTCTGTGAATGGGAAGAAGTCCGATCCTCTATGCCGACCCCAGCCGAAATTATCCGTCTATTCTAAGAAGAAAGATCCTGACCCCCGAAACCGCATCCTCACCTGACGTTATCGTCTGACGTGATAAATATTGTATATGGGGAAATATTGAACCTGATAGACATCTTTGTTACTGTTTATCATGTAGAGAAAGCCATTCCACGAATCTACGGCAATGTACTTGATCGGATTAATCTGATGAAGACAATGATAAAGTATAATAAAATCGAAGAGTTAGAATACCGGATCGGAAGCGTAGAAAGTGCAGGGACCAGTGGAACGAAGTGAACATCGAACAAGTCCCTTGGTAGAGAGAACAGCGTACACTGATTCCTCCATTGAATCTTAATTGTCGTCATAAAGCAAAAAACGAAACTTTATTAGCTTTTTTACAATAATAAACGTTTTCTGGTTGGCGTAATATCTCACCATATGCAAGATGTTTGATTGCAGTTCCATCGGGATCTCGAATTGCTTTTTGTGGAGCAGCGACTATGAGAATTCGTGGAGAAGAAGTTGTAGTCATCTGAAGATAATTTTAAATATGAACTTACTGAAAATGTAAGTTCAGTTTCCGCATGAAAAAATACGTTCGTTTCCTTTTGAATCTATATTTCTTGGAACATCTATATTTCTTGGCTCGGACGGAATAAACAATGAACAAATGAATAAGTAAATAAAGTAAATAAATAAAAGAACACTGACAGTCTCATTAGTATCCTTGCTAACTTCCTTGTTCACATTGGCAGTTGGATCGAGAGAAACCAGCCAAAGTCCACCTTTCTCCGTTCCTGAGACGAGAGATGAACTTCCAACCTGAGATGAATCTATTGCTTTAGAAACATCACATTTGAATTTTTAGAAACAATTTCCAACTTTTTTTTCAAGTAATGCTTGTATAGGAAAGCTGTAAATTACCCCTGTGAGTGCAGTGATTGAATCTCCTTCTGCCAAATCGAATGGAATAATAGAGGGATTCGATGCTATCACATAGTCATCAACACTGAAAATTGCGTTTACTGTAACTCACAGTTTCTTCGACAACTTCGCAATTTCCCCTACTCACCATTTTATGAATTATTTATTGAAAACAGTCATCCAACCCTCAGAAAAAATGAAACTTTAAATTTAAGAAGCTATTCCGAACATCGAAGTATTGCTCACCATTTTAAGGGGAAATGGGCAGTAGTCTTACCTGTTTAGCACCAAAATGTGTGACCCATTCGTGAATACGAGTTGATCTTCCATTTGCTCAGTAGATGCAACGGGAACCTGCATATTTTTAGAATTACTCGTCTTTTATTCAAATTTCTCACCAAATCAATCTTGACAGTGAATTGATCGGCTATTTCCTCTTCGATTGGCGTCGCCGTCGTTGTTGTTACGTTGATTGACTTTGTGGTCTGAATTATCAGAATCAATCACAGATCCATGATTAATATCGAAGGGTTTGTTGCATTGACATTACTTTATTAACTACATCTGTACTACATTGATCCGAATCTCATCTATAAATGTCTCACTTCTCCTTCTCCTCCTTCAGTTGGCACTGCAGTTGTCGTACTTGTCGTAGTAGTTGGTTTCGATGCTGCAAAACATTCATCAGACAATAGGGTTAACAAAAAACATTCACAATAAGGTATAACGTATTCGTACTCGTGTCTTTCAGTTCAATCGTTCACCATATACGGAGTGACAGAATCTATTCCAAAAATAACTATTCCCACTTTTGATCACATCTGCAACTGTCGCTCTACAGCAATTCTCTCGTGGAAGTTGACGCAGCTGATGACATCTATAGAAAGTATTATGATTATTAATTTTAAAATTGATTTTTCGATTTATGAAATCCATTTTCACCTCTCAGTCGTTTCTTCACTCGAAATTGCGTGTCCATCGAGTGTCGTGAGTGTCACTCTGAACGTCGACTGGATTCGATTGCCTGAATTATCAATACGATTTTATATTTTCTCCATTAGATTACTTTAGCTACAGGGAGCATTGAAAGAAAACCAACTAACTTCTCCAGCAGATAGCATAGCTATTGGCTGAGGTTTGAATGGAAGCTGTTAATGCGAGTTCAGGAGAGAGAAAACGAGCTGAGATTTGGTAGGAAATCAATTGAGAAACGGCGATTCTGTCGTGCCATCGAAGAGCGAGTCGAACCTAAACTTTTTAAATATAATTATTTTAGTTTACTTTTTTTATGATTTGACGACGTACTTGTAATTGTGGCGACGATTGAGCGGGAAGAACGATCGAAGCATTCAAAGAAGAATTGGTGAACGCCTAAACAACGAACATCTTTTTGGCAGTCTGGGCGGTGTGGCCGCGTGGTGAGAGGTAGTGTTTGATATACGAAAGACCATGAGTTCTATCCAGGCCCAGGTTATTCAAGATTCTCGAGCGGCGATAAATTTTGTAGTAACTTTGATTGCGCAAGGTAACAAGCCCTATAAGTATGGCAGCATGAGATACGTAGGCCTCGTTAGCAATTCGGGAGAGGACAATTACATGCTCCCTGTATCAACGTTACTCCTTTTTTAAACTATTTTGTTTTTACAGGAAAATTGTGCTTACTTTTGCATCCAATTCATGCCATATCCATCCATCATTTATTCCCGTTGCTGAACGACCGTGAGTGAACCTACGAAGTACAAATCAATCAATCAATTAATATTTATCACGTCACGGAGTATGAAATATGATTCACACATTAATTAAACAGTATTTAGTGAAATCAATTGTTCGAGACACGTCGCTGTCCATACAAACAAAAGATTCAAAGAAAATGGATTCTCTGTTTCCATAGAGTATTCTCAGAATATCTAATTAATTGGATAAAACACTTACCATTTGACACTTTTCGTAGTCAACTCAGCTAATTGAAGTGATCTTGAATCAGGAAATGACCAAATGAGATGAACTCCCGAATCGGACATGTCAATTGTCACTGTTGCTGTATCGATCAATTCTGAAGTGTAGGAGTTGTTTTGTAAATTAATAATTCGATTGGCACTTTTAGAATGCTAGTACTTATGAAAATAATCAACAACATAAACTTGAACTTTGTTTCGTAGTAAATGATAGTAGAGAATTGTAGAAGAAAAAGGGAACAATAAAAGGTGCGTCAATAGTATTCATCAGATACCTTGTACTCCACTAAGGAATATATCTTCTAGAGATTGGCATCCTTGCATGCACGATTCAATTGCCGATCCTTTCTCGACGCACTAAAATATAAATTAATTATTCAATCTTCGCAATGTTTGATCACTTACTACATAGCACTGTTGGTGACGATAAAAAAAGAAACACGATATCTTTGAACGAACCTTCGACTCGCAAGCTCCCATTGAAGTGGACAGTTCCGAACACCCATCTTCGCACTAAAAGAGTCTTTTTTTGTTTTCTAATTTAGATGGCTTTTGTTATTTGGATGAGTAAAACTGACAGCTTTTCTCTTGCAGTCGAATGAGCATTCCTTGTCGATTGAGTCATCAGCGTAGATTATCGAATAGCGAGGAAGGGGAAAAGCCTGTGAGATAAAGGAGATTCATTAATAATACATCGCTTCCACCTTGCAAGTAAGCATTGTTAAAGATGATCGGAATCTCGAATACCAAATTATATTTGGCTTAAATAATTTTAAACCATATTCAAAATGAACTCACTATAGCTCTATCTGTGCATCTCTCTTTGCACTCAGCGGAACTCGTAGAAATTAGAGTTGAAAATACTGAATTGACCAATGAAAATGCTAGAAGAAATAGAGTTGTGTGGAATCTCATTACTCCATTGACGAAACTCCGAAGTTTGTCCCAAAGTCTGAAACGCATGATAGAAAAAATGGAATGTGCCGGTTGAAAACAAATTGAAACGGAAGGAAAGATGAATGAGATGGAAACGATATTGACTGTGATGGAGGGGAAGATGAGAGAGAGAGAGTGGTCAACGTGTGATAAATGACAAGTGATAATAGAGTGAGAGGAGATAGGGGAGAATGAGATAAGTAGTGAGACGAGAGAAACCTGATCGAGTGAGATACAAAACGAAGTCGATATGAACACCAATTGTGTGGAAAGGTCAATTACTCTTTTATTGTTACGAATCAAGAGCAAACTATTACAATCTGACATGGAAGAAAAGAAAGTTCTGTGCCACACGCAGTCTCAAATATATAAAAAGGAAGTTGGAAAATTAAGAGGCGAACAGGCGGAATGTTGCTGCCCTCTCGATCAAGCGCTAATCAATTGGAGCTGCAGCTAGCACTTCCCCCTTTCTCTCTATCTCTATCTCTCTCTCTTTAACTGTCTCTCTCTTTCTCGACCTAGAAAAAGAGGTGATTAGAGATGACCTTTGTCTGCCAGTGAGAAGAGACAAATCATTTCAATAACCGTTTCAGATGAGTGAAAGTACTGTGCTATCTGTTCTTTACGCATTTTCAGAAAGCGTTAACTTTTCTTAATCTGAAATTTATGATTCATCAAAGTTTGAATAAGTTGGTAAGTATTGTAGTGTTTGTGTAGAAACACAGAACTTAAACAATTCTAAAAAATCTGTGACTTATCAAACATTTTCAGAACGAAAATCCAGTAAAGCCAGTCTCGATTACTTTCGTAAATATTGGACGCATTGGAATACTCTTTGTTTCTCTGACTCATTATCTGAACTCAATATCTTCAACCAATCTTCGATCTACCTTTCACGAATAGTCCTCATTCCATCAGCGAGTATCGTACCGGAGGATATTTATATATGGAACAACAAATTCTATTCATGCCTGAAATTGTGTTTTTTTGTCTCATTCACCGTTTCAGCTCATTTACTTATATGAGGCTGTTTGCGAGAGGATCAATAACTTTTGTGAAGGACCTCGTACATCGATTTTCTGGAAATCTCTTGATTGACATTATCGAAGGTGCTGATCATCATGGTGACACTCATTTTGCATTTCACTCATCGGTTGGGGAGTACTGTAACTACCGTTTTTGAGGCTGATGTGTCATATCTCTTGAACCTCTCAACCGATTTCCAAGAAAATTTTTTTCTGCGGGTAGTTTAAGATGCTGATAACAATTGGATACTTTAGTAAGAAATATAAATAATTTCTCAAGTTTCAAAAAAGTGTTCCAGAACACCATTAATAAGAATTTTCATATAACAGAAGATGCGCCGTTTTCTCAGCTTTAATATTCTTATGCGACATGTATACTTTAGACCTACCATAAAAATCGAAAATGCCCTTTTTATTCCCAATTTCGTTACGGAAATGGCCATTAGATCACCACTTATTATCATTTTTCATTTGCCATTCTCATTTCGCACTCTCCTGCGCGGTCATTGAAACACAAAATTGGGAATAAAAAGGACATTATCGATTGTTATGGTAGGTCTAAAGTATACATGTCGCATAAGAATATGAAAGCTGAGAAAACGGCGCATCTTCTGTTATATGAAATTAGCGATTCTTATTAATGGTGTTCTGGAACACTTTTTTGAAACTTGAGAAATTATTTATATTTCTTACTAAAGTATCCAATTGTTATCAGCATCTTAAACTACCCGCAGAAAATTTTTTTCTTGGAAATCGGTTGAAAGGTTCAAGAGATATGACGCATCAGCCTCAAAAGCGGTAGTTACAGTACTCCTCAACCGATGAGTGAAATGCAAAATGAATGTCACCATGATGATCAGCACCTTCAATAACCACTGTGTGTAAATTTTGGTACCACTTTTCAATTTCAGTGTACGTCCATTTCATTGATCCTTTCGCGAACAGCCTCATATCAAGGTTTTACATTCCACTTGACACTTAACAAATTACTGGACTTTGTCATCGACCATTCATATTAAAATGATACGAGTATGTCAAAAACTCAAAACACGTGCTTCCGTTATTTGCCAAATTGGCACGATGACGACCTCTCACATTTATGATTTTGGTAATGGTCTGCATTTCGTAACAGGTGCTTGCCGATTGCCCCATCTACCATATTAGATTGATTCCGTAAAATCGCTTGACATCACTTTTACTTTTTTCCTTTTTTTACTTTCGATGTTCATTGAAACACGCAATAATTGAACAAGAGCAGAATAAAAAAGGAAATAAGTAATACATCACAGTTCGGAGCATAGATCACGCTGCTTTTCAATTTCCCTGAGCCCAACCTATTATTTGATAGTGTCCTAATCTATAGTCTTGTTCTCAGTTTATTTTCTGGGTCCAATCTATTAAAATGAACCCAAACAACTCGAACAGAGCTGAGAGTACTTTAGACCACTTCACTAGTGGAAAGTATAAAATGTGTAATTCACTTTTGAAGTTCCTTCATTCATGCATTCTTTGTAAGTCGATGTACTTCTTTTTTTAATAATAATTGTACTGAGAACTTACTATTACAACGTTGTCTTCTATTGGGTGTTAGATTTCTATAAATTCTCTCGGAATTCAGAACACCTCTAGAATCGCCGGTGGTCGGTCCCGTAGCATCTTGTGGTCCGGCCGCTAGATGCTACGGGACCGACCTCGAAATGCTACGGGACCGACCTCGAAATGCTACGGGACCGACCACGAAATACTACGGGACCGACCACAAGATGCTACGGGACCGACCACGAAATGCTACGGGACCGACCACGAAATACTACGGGACCGACCACAAGATGCTACGGGACCGACCACGAAATGCTACGTGGTCAGCCATCTGTTCACAAGGCCGACCATGAAATGCTCCGGGACCGACCACCGGGATTATAGAGACAGACGAATGGAGAAATAGAATCGTTCGTCTGGCCCAGACTCTGAAACATGAATTAATCTGTAGCCAAAGTTTTTATTTATTCGATTTGGTTTCTTTTCAAATTAAATACAGTTTATATTTACATCATCTCGTTGTTTATATGTAAGCCCATAACTACTGGATTTTACACTTCTAGTTCATTGAAACTTTGATAACCTATTTTGATCATTATTGTCTTTCATTATTGATGATGAGAATAGCTTCTGGGAATATCCCTAGTTTCATTATCAACCTACGCGATTGATTTTCAAATTCATCAAAGATTATTCGGGTGTCCCAAAAGTTGTGTCACAAAATTTCAACAATTAGATTTATCGTCATAACTTGTACATATGAGAACGGTTAGTCTTCGATGTAGTCTCCATTTCTGCTGATGACCTCCTCCCATCGATCGGGCAGACTCATGATTCCCTTCCTCCAGAACGACTGGGACTTGGAGTCAATCCATGACTGAAAGGCGGTGTCGAGATCGTTCCGATTAGCGAATTTCTTTCCACGACAGAAATCGGATAGAGAAAGGAAGCAGTGATAGTCGCATGGGGAGAGGTCTGGGGAGTACGGTGGATGGGGAAGCCATTCCATGTTCAGTTCGTCCAGTTTTTTCTAGGTCAATTTCGCATGATGGGGTCTTGCGTTGTCCATCAGAATAAGGATTTTTCCCTCATCCAAGAGACCGGGAGGGACTCTGCAGATCATGATGGCGACCTCCTCCAGTTGAGAAGAGAAGAGGTCAGCGTTGATAGTGGTGCCATTGGGAAGGATCTCCCTGTAGATGGGTCCGAGAACGGAGAAGAAGAAACAGAGTAGTTCCTTCTTTCCGTGAAGTTCCTTCTTGGGGACAGGCTGGGGTTTCTCTCCTGCGGGCAACCACTCCAATTTCCTGTCGGGGTTATCGTACGTGACCCACTTCTCATCCATAGCGATTACCTTGCAGACCCATCTCGTATTGGCCCGACGGTCGAGCAACTCCCGACACACATCCACGCGTTTTTTCTTCTGTGCAGCGGAAATGTCGTGTGGGATGACATGGGGCAACTTGGGGCTCCTCCCGATCTCATGAAGGATCCGGTGCACGGTGGATCTGGGAGTATGAGTGTCCGTCTCCAGTTCGCGCACACTGGTTTTAGGCTTGTTCTCTACCGCAGCGAGAACGAGGGTCTGGTTGGGTACATGGGGGCGACCAGAGCGGGACATGTCTTCGATGCTGTGGTCACCGGAAACGAATCTCTCGTACCATCTATAGCATGTTCGTAGAGAGGGGGCATCTTCTCCTTTCGAATGCACCAGTTCTTGTCGGGCTTCCGCCGCGGTCTTACCATTGAGGTAGGAATGGAGCAAAACCGAGCGAAAATCGATTTGAGCGTCCATCGGAAGAAATGATGTAGCAACTAGAAGACTAAAGCGATTGACTAGCACTGAAGATGGTTTGTTTACTGAGTGGTTTGTTTATCAAAGGTATTGCATCATTCTGACGATCGATCAACAACGGGTTGTTTACAACCCTGAAAATGGCCTTTGTGACAGAACTTTTGGGACACCCTGATAGTTGTCGAAAACATACTAACATGAAAACAACATAAAAAAGATATTTTCAATTTCATGTAGTGCATTCTCGCAGTCGTCTTGAAACTAATATCCCAGTGTCATTTTTATTCTATAACAGTCGATAATTTCATTTTCCTGTCTCCCACATCATTCCTATTACTCTCATACTCATTCATTCTCACTACTCGCGTTTGCAGGTGAGACTATGCACAAAACAGGCAATTTTCTTACGCCAGCACTGTATTTGTGGTACTTGTCTGGCTGTTTTATTAACTAATTCGATTTACCATACCGCAGGCAAAACAAAACAGGCGGCAGGTGATAATATAGTTAGACTTTGTAGTGATTTCGCCATTCTCTAGATAACACATTCATTTCAGAATCTCTAAAGGAAAGGAGGAATGGAAGTTCGATTAGATCCACTCCTTATCTTTTTTTACCTCATTGAATGGACTTCCCTCGTTTCTTCCTTCGTGATTAACATTTATCTCATCAGACTAGGTTTGCTATCTAATTTATCAAAAATGGAATCCCAATTAAGTATATATTCGGGGATTTCGTTTCGGTAATTATCGTCATTTTATCTACGTTTACGCAATTTTGGACTGTCTTTACGCTCTCAGCAATGGCCTTGCAATGTGTGTGAGTTTAGAATAATTTATGGAGAAAATATAGTGAAAAAATTGGCTCAGATGACTCATTCCGACAAAGAGGCCGTTATCATATTCTCACTCTCTCCATGGAGGGAAAATACGTTGATATTTCGGGTTTTCTTAAATCTTTGGTAAGCCATGACTCCATTCATTTCCTTTTAACTAAATTAATTAGCAAATATGTATGATTATTTCTAATAGCACTTAATTTAATAACTTACTTAATTCACTTAATTTATTTCTAATTTAATAAGGAAAAGTGATACAACTGTTTCGTTCCCATTCGTCATTCAGAATCTTCCATTCTCAGGTTCTTCTCGTATTTCTCACTTCTTCTTCACATTTCTCTCTCTTCTCTCTATCGATATTCCCTATTATGCAAGTGAGTCTCAATATTTCCACGATCTTTTTACACATCAACCGTATTTTTCAGCGAAAAACTGCTTAAATTCTTCGAGGAGAAGTTAAAATTAGGAACTGGATTTATTTTCTGGGCAATATTTTTCTTTTTCTTGATGCACACACAAAATGCCATTCTTCCTGAAATTTCGGAGCTCAGAGTTTTCTTTGTTGGTCATTTTTTTTATTTTAAATTTTTTCTTGGTATCAAATGGTATCAAAAAAAATTATTTCAGACTGAGCCTATTCTGCAGGAATACAATGTCGATTTGACTAACGTAATTATTGTCGGGAATAAAATAGAAGTGAGATATCTTGTTTCCAACTTTTTTACCCGACTCATAAATTTCAAATCAAATTATCTACTGATTGCAACTTACTCAGAAACTGACTAAAAAGCCACTAATTGGAAGAGTTTTCCTCATGATTCTTCTCAGTTTTGTATTTATCGCGATTTCAAGTGTTTGTGGGTGAGAATAATTGTAAAGGTTAATATTAATGCTAAAAGATGCAGATACTCAATACACACTACTCTACAAGACAAAGCAATAAGTAAGAAGGCAAAACGAAATCATTCGAAAGCTCTTAAATTATTAGTCGCTCAGGTGAGAAAAAAATATTATTACTTACAATTTTTATTTTCAGCTTGCTCTCCCTTTTTTATTTCTCTACATTCCGACTTTCATTGTTGAATTCTTCACTTTGGTGCTTCGGGAAAACATCACAATGATTATCAAAATCGTAAGAACATATTAGGATATCGATCAGAATTACTGGGTCTTTTCAGCATTTGGTCATGTTGATCTCATTCTATCCAGTTGCTAATGCAGCTTGTATCATGTCAGTTTAATACTGTTGTAGTGCATGTAATGTCATTTTCTAGTAGCAGTTATCTGATGTGGCGTTAGTTTTCCGGAAAAGCTCTTGTAAAAACGATCGAGAGTGTTAGTTTTTCCGCTAGCTTTTCCGGAAAAGTAGTTAGATTTGAATTCCCGCATTTTCTGTATCCTATTGAAGCTAGCAATTAGAAATTTTGTTTTAGGGTTACTTTTCGCATTTAGATAGACTTCATTGTCCAACTTTGGTAAGCCTAGCTGCACTGGGAGCCGAGTTATGGCAGAAAATCAATAATTGCGGGAATTCAAATATTTAGCTTTTCCGAGACCGTCGTGAGAAATGGAAAAGTAAAAACTAACACTCCTTTTAACTTTTCCAAGAGCTTTTCCGGAAAACTAACATCGCATGAAAGACGAAATATGCAGTACGAATTTGTTTAAATGTTACCAATCAGATTTATGACTGACGACTTCCGTAATTACATTCTGTCTACAACTGGTGGAGAGTGCAATGTGATCAATGTTATGGCAGTAAACGCTCCTATTATGAAGAATCCGTCACAATCCTCTATTCTAAATCGGACGATCAATAAGCCAATTCATTCCCTTTGAATACCATTCGGTTTACACATAAATCAATTTCCATCTAATGCAAACTGTAATTTTCATTAAAGAAAATAAGGATCGCCTATTTCAGAACAATTTCGATTCTAGTCTTTTTCACTGTGGGTTAATCTCTCTTAGTCAATCTCATAAATTTCAATTTAAACTACCATCTTAAGAGTCAATATTTCCGGAAATCGATCATTGTTGAAAGTTTAAATTAGCTCTTCAATGTTCCTCACCGTCAAGATAGTTTCGAAATCTTTTTTTTGCAATTAATAACCCCTTGAAAACGTAGAAAATGACGAAATATGAAGTAAGAATTCGTCTAAATGTTACCAATCAGATTTATGACTGACGACTTCCGTAATTACATTCTCTCTACAACTGGTACAACTACAAGCTTTTTTGTGTTTGATATGTTCCAAACTGCTATAGAAAGACTAGAGAAAGCAGAATAGAGATTGATTGGTGTTAACTTTCGCTTCATTCTTCCCTTTCTACTGGGAACAACACAGAAGGGAGAGTAAAGAGCCTCTCTCCGTCTCTCTCACTCTCTCTCTCTCTCTCTCTCTCTCTCTCTCTCTCTTCCCTCCAACAACGCAACAAGTAACCCGTTCCGTTGCGTGTCTTTGCTATCCCCAGGCACAATTCCTAATAGTGACTTCTCTCGTCTCTCCATCTACTGATTATTCCCTCTATCACTCACTAGTAGTCACTCTCCAATTCCCGATCGTATTCCCCCCTTCTCTGTCTTCTCTGCACTCTCTCTGACCTACCTGTTCTCTCCTCTCATTCCCTCTGGACTGTCGTCAGAGAGAGAGAGATAGGTGGTAGATCAGTTTGGGAAGGGGCTAAACTCGGCCGATCCCTCATTTCTTCCCATTGATTTGTTGTCTCTCTCCACCATTTGCATCTGCATCTTTCAATTTCGCAACTTTTCTCTATCTTCTATCTTATCTTGATTAAGATCCAATCGCGCGTTCGAAATTGTGACGAATCCTTCATTTTCCTTTTTCGACTCATTTGAATCTCTCTAATTTGCACCGGAAATTGTGTACTTATATATTTTTGCTGTGTTTTCCGTCGAGTTTTCATTCTCCGAACTCATTTTCCCTACTCTTTCCTTCTCTGCCATTCCGTCTTATCCCTCTCATCCATATCTCCTACCTCCAGATAAAACTACAAACATTTATCTCATTTCTCTTTAGATTCTTCAATGATCACACGAGGTTCCTACTTCCCATTCGATGTTTCAACTTCTCTCCTCCAATGGACTGCCGATCGAGCCAAGGATGTGAGTGTAGTCTGATCCCCCTTGTAGTTTGATCTTTGATCTCCCAGCTCCTTCCAACTTCGCTCTACGACTTGTGCATGAGCCTCTTCATGTCGTGTAAGAGAGCATCCGAGGTGAGCTTTCGTAGTTTGATTTTTGAACGTTTGATCATAGACCTGCCGTGATACCAAAATGAGTTCATTTGCTATGTAAATGCGTTCAAACTCTCTCGAATTCCTTTGTTCTCTCGTTGACGAATGAACTCAGTTTAGTACCACGGCAGCCCGGAAGTCGGTCTGTACAGGGATAATGTAGTTTGACCGTGATGTTGTGATAGTACCCTGGTTATAAACCTGATCAGTCTCAATTCAGTTGATTATAGTTTAATCTTTGATCTCTTGAGGTTCTCATCGTTGGTGGTTTCATCTTCCTCTGGATAATCTCTCCCGTGGTTGTCGTCTGGCTTCCAGTTGCCCGTTAGTTCTCTTCTATTCCACAAGCAACCCAACAGAAAGGGCTTTGCGGTGATAGAGCGTGTAAAATGGAGAGAGACAGACTCTCTCACTTTTGCATACTCTCTCGCCCTGTCTGTAGGTTTGGAATAATGTGATTCGTTCTTTCCATTCTCACCGTTGTTTCAACCACTTCCAACAAGTTTCCACGCAATTCAACCGACATGAAAAGCGGTTCTAAATCTTGCTTCAGAACATTTCCCATCATTTCATTTATCGCTTTCAGTGTGGTTCACTGATTTGTGGTGGACAGTTCCTCTCTATGCAGCATGGATGTACTACGATTGGGACACGGCCAAGACTGGAGGAAGACCTATTGTATCATCATTTATCTCATTATTATCCATCCTGGTATTTACGGGAATTCGGAATATAATTGTAGTTCTGGGATTACGATGTTTATGCATTTCATCCTCTTTTCCATATCAGGAGATCTGTCGCAACAACATTGGATGGAATCTCTTCGCTGATTATTTCCCCCTCAAACTGGTCAAAACTGCGGAACTTTCTCCCGAGAGAAACTACATTGTCGGGTTAGTTATCCTCGTTTTGACTGAATAAGAAGTCATCTTCCTGCTATGGATTTCCCTTTTATGGATTGAGCTTTTTGAGTGGTTAATGAAGTGCAGAAAATATCTCAGAGGGAAATAAGTCTAAAAAATCCAGACTTCTGGGTTGCCGTGTGACGACTTTCAAAGTCTGAACACCTCGCTCCCCTGCGCCTATTAGACACCGAAGTCGTCGCTGGCCAGCTTAGACTTATGGATTCGTAGACTTATTTCACTCGGAGAAGTCTTGCCTAGTGGTGACGAAATCTCTTTTAGCTCTCATCCTCACGGTGTTCTCTCCATCGGTGCTTGTGCTACTTTCCTCACAGACTCAACAGGATTCAGCAAACTCTTCCCCGGTCTCACAGCCAAGTGAAAACTGTTTACGAATTCATCTTTGCCTAATATAAGAAAATAATATAATAAAATATACATAATAATATTTAAAAATGAAATATAAAAAAATATAGTCCATTTACAATTTCTCTTGCAGTCTTCTCACTCTCAATGGACAGTTTTGGTTTCCCCTTCGACGCGATTTCGGATTCACAATCGGTGAATATTTTTTGTTTCGAATTTCGACCATTTTGAGATTTCGATCTCTAATCTTTGATCTTTTGAAGGAGGCGCTGAATCTTCTCGTACCTCTCTCAAATGGACACTCAGAAATCCGGGAAAGGTGATTAGTCGTCTCGACAGAACGTTATTTTCACTCATTTCATCGATAATTAATATCACTTCCTCATTAACCACTCCTATAGGGTCGTGCAATCGGAATCGTCCTTGGTGGCCTCAATGAATCTATAATGGCTCGACCTGGAAGACACGATCTCAAACTGCTCAATAGAAGAGGATTCTGCCGATTCGCACTCCAATTCGGGTATAAACTGCCATATTTATAGTGCAAACAGAGTGGATGACTAGTCATCATTTCTAGGCAGAAAACCCAACTAGATGGGTCGATCTATTCGAGAATGAGGGGAGACAAACTCTCCATTGATCACTTTAGTCGGGTTTTCTCCGAGCAATGACTATCAGTCGTCGTCACTGTTTGCGCCATAACTTCTCGACTTCCCTCTTTTGTAGTAGTAGCTTGTCCTGATTGCGTAGTAATGATGTAATTACAGTGCCGATCTCGTTCCTCTTTATCACTTTGGTGAGAACGAATTATTCGATCAGGCAGCTGGAAATTATGAACAAGGATTGAAGAACATGCAGGTAAGATATTCAATATTATTAAATACCATTTCCGATCCATCTGATTTAAAAAATATAATGCGGCTATTGTTTCCGTTGCATTGTTCTGAGTGATAAACGTTTGAATGCTCAGGCTCGAATCCGTAATTTGATTGGTTTCTGTCCTCCTCTTCCAATGGGTCGAAGTCTACTCAATCTTCCATGGGGAGGCATCCTTCCTTATCGGTAAGTCAAACAATCAAAATGAATGGATTAAACTGACTCAATCACGTTGAATTATCAATTTCCTTGCAGCAAGCCCGTCACTTCTGTCATGGGAAAGCCGATTCGAGTAAAAAGAGTGGAGAATCCTACTGACCTGCAGGTGAATTGTATGGAATCACTAATGTTGACCACTCGAAACAAGCTTTGTTTGAGAACAAAAAAAAGATTAACAACGAAACAGGAAACTATTCCGAAAAGGATTCGAAACGCTTTGCTCTTTTTATCTTCGATTTTTAGAGTGGTCATCACTAATACTCACTGATATGAGTAGCAGTCTCATTTAGAGGAAGATGGAGTTTAGATGACAGTTGATGTATTAACTATATTCAATATTTTCGAGAAAAAAAATAAAATATAAAAATGCAGGTTGATTTGCTACACCAGAAGTACTGTGATGCTCTCGTTGATCTATTCGAGAAGAACAAGAAACTATACGATATCCCAGACGATCAACACATTAATTTCTACTGATGATCGAGATAAACACGAGTAGATTTCATTAATCCGCTTTAGACCAATTATTGATTGTTTCTGCCATAATTGCCGTTTCCTCACTTTGAATTAAACCTCGTCCCACTTCGATTTCTCAAGGATTTCCTTACGTTTCATCCCTGTTTGAAACTATTTCTACTGTAAATTAGCTAATGTAAATAAATTATTAATTTTGAGACTACAGTTCTCCTTGCGCCAGGAATTTCGGATTATCGAAGATTGTTGCAAAGAAATGACGGTTTTATGAGCAGAGTGTGGACACGATTGAAGCACGTGTTGGACAACGTACAATCGACTAAGGAGTGGAGGGATTAGCAGGCAAACCATGATTTGGAACCATAAAATATTGGAAAGACTATGGTCGAGGGCGGTTTTGTGCGTAGAAGGCGCGTGTTTATGAGAGTGACGGGCCAATCAGAGATAATCACAGAGTGAGTAAATTCTTCCGGAACTCTCTTGGTTCCACACACTCTCTCACTCACAGTCTCTCCGATAGACTACGACATCACACGAGATTCTCCCTTATCACCAGTATTCCTATCACCGCGTGGCTCGAGTTGTCGTTTAAAAGCCGCTGATTACTGATAGGAGTTAAGCCTCTCTTGTTGGATCGAAAGAGAGACTTCTACCGTAACCCCGATTCGATCGATAATCATGGCGACGAAACTGCTTCTGTGCATGTTGGCTGCAGTCGCCCTCAGTCACGACCCTGAGGTGGACATGACCGGGGTGAGATTATCGATTTATTACGGTAGATATCTTGTTGGATACGGTAGATTATCGATTGACTTATTCAGCCCGAGATGATTCGATACTGGGGCTATCCTGCAGAGGAAGTTCAAGCACAGACCGACGATGGATACGTCCTTTCGATGCACAGAATTCCCTATGGGAGATCTGGTGAGTCCATTTGAATAATAGATCAACGATTGAATGCCAATCGATTATAAAGAATAGAACCACCGTTTACAACAATAAATCAGGTCCGGGTGAGGATGGCGCGTGCAAACCCGTCATTTTCATGCAGCACGGACTCGAATGCGACTCTACCAATTGGTTTGCGAATCTCCCCGAGAACTCCGCAGGTTAGATTTATCGATTTATGTATTATTTAGATTAATAACTAACTGCCAATATAAATATGAATGTCATTTTCGTATTATTAACATATCTGAAATAGAATAATTGCAGCCTTCATGTTTGCTGACGCTGGATTCGATGTATGGATGGGAAATATGAGAGGAAACACTTACTCCAAGGTATGAGAACTATGAATTTATTTTATATGAGGAAGAAATTTCCCTTCGTGTAATAAACAATTTATATTACAGAACCACGTTTCGATGGACCCCAAGAAGGAGCAGTTCTGGGAGTTCAGGTAAGGATTGGATCACTCTTTTTAAATCAGTGGTGAAAAAGATAGTGAGAATATCTTATTTCCCCTTGCAGTTGGGATGAGATGGCTCAGAAAGATCTGCCTGCTATGATCAACAAAGTTCTTCAAGTGACTGGTCAGAAGGACGTCTACTACATGGGTCACTCTCAGGTATTTATTACCAGACAATACTCTCTTTGCTGACAAATGTAAATGCATCTTTTCAATCACCTCCTTTAGGGAACTCTCACGATGTTCTCCAAACTCTCGATGGACCAAGACTTCGCCCAGAAGGTAGATTAATCTTTTCGCAACCTTATTTGTCTCCTTATCATGATTTGTGCCTAATCTGCGGTGGAAAATGGCGCGATTCCCTCAGAGAATTGTGACACGGTCAATCAAAAGTTAGATAAGAATATTGTTTGGATGAAGAGATCAGAGCAATACACAGAATTGACAGATAACATTCGATTTCCGCAAGAGGTTGCTAAAGAAATGTATTTCAAAAATGATTCTTTAGATTCGTAAGTTCTTCGCTCTCGCTCCCGTCGGAACAGTGAAGCACATCAAGGGACTCCTCGCCGTTCTTGCTGAGTGGTTCCTTCCCGAGTTCAATGTGAGAATAACAACACAAATTTCATTTCAAATGGTTAATACAAGGTTTAAGTTTAAAATTAATTTCGAATCAATAATCAGCTGTGGATCGACGTCTTCGGATCTGGAGAGTTCCTTCCCAACAGCGAAATCATGGATCTTCTCGCCAAATGGGTGTGCGGAAACATCATCGGAGGTACTGTAATCGATTTGTGATTATCGAATACTGAACTTATTCATTTGCAGATGGTCTGTGCGACGATCTTCTCTTCCTCATTGCTGGACCGGAGAGTGACCAGTTCAATAAGGTCAACTTCAGAATCGATTATTTCATTTCTTCTCAATTATTTTCGAAATTATAATGTATAAGTATTCCAGACCCGAACTGAAGTGTACATCGCCCATACTCCCGCTGGAACCTCCACTCAGAACATTCAGCATTGGGCTCAGATGGTGAGTAAAGATGTATTGCATATTTTACATTTCAATCTCGTAAATTGAAAATGAGTCAGTAATCGATTGTTCGCACAGGTCAAGTCCGGAACTGTCTCTAAATTCGACTACGGTAGCTCGAAGAAGAACCAGCAGCACTATGGACAGGTGGGACTATTTTTAAAATATTCTCTTCTGAAGGAGGATGGGACATGTCCATCCAAAGAACTGAGTCTTAATGTTTTGAAAGATCATTAGATAGATATGATTAATCTGTGATTTTTGAAAGATCATTAGATAGATGTGATTAATCTGTGATTTCTGACCTCATGACGAGTTGTTTGTCTCCCTTTAAATATCTGATAGGAAAGGTGAATCGCATTGATAACATTGACAGACATAGTTTTGACGGGACAATTTTTTTTAAAGTTTAAAGTTTTAAAGTAATTTTAATTTATACGAGACCTCATATAGTATTAAAAGAGTTATTTTCAGTCGAAGCCTCCTTCATACGATTTCACCAAGATCAAGAACGACATGTACCTCTACTGGTAGGTTCATACCCCCCATTTCAATTCGCTATAAGTGGTCGCTATAACTGCTTTTTTCAGGTCTGATGACGATTGGCTTGCTGATCCTGAAGACGTCAAGGGATATCTTCTCACTTCTCTCAATCCCAATCATATCAAGGTACTCTTTTCTCTCCTTCTCTCCTTCTCTCTCTCTCTCTCTCTCTCTCTCTTCTCACTCTAATGCTCTTCTCTCTTCAGCTGAACAATCATCTTGATGGATACAACCATCTCGATTTCATCTGGGGATTGAATGCTGCTGCTCAAATCTACACTCCGATTATTGATATTCTGAGAGAAGATTTGGGAGGAGTCGTCCAATGCAAATCGGCCTGAAGATCTTTCCACTTGTTGAATGACTCTGGCAGTAAATATGATTGAATGCACCGGTAGTACGATGTTTGTACAAAGATATGTCATAGATAAATATTGTTTTAAAATATGTGGCATGAAATATCTTTATATCGTAAATACATATCTTATCTGTCTAGAGTTTCTAAAGGATGTCTGCAAATGTTTTGGTGAAGGGCCTGTCCATTTATTACCCGAAGTTTTACCCGGAAAATTCAGTCATGGAGACATAGTTTGAAGAACACGGAACTAGCGGAAAATATTACCGAAATAGAATTTAAATTGTTTAAAATTCTTAGGGTATAGCGTGCGTTGTCATTCATCAATACAATGCAACGAATTCATGAATGCTAAACGTATTCGTCATTGGATAAACTATACTCATTATCATATTTGGCTGAATATGAACGATTTAATCTTAGGAATTTAATTTTGCTTCACTTTCACTTTCTCCCGTAGTCTTCTCGCATCATAGGGAGTAACAGAGATCAAACCATCTTGGAGATTCTACTCGATTCTCTCTCGATCATTCTAATCTCCATGCTTCTTTCTCTTATCAACACGTGATTCTCCTCCCTCCCATGTCAAATCGTGTCAACGATGAGTTAAGCAGCAAATCAAGAGATAAAAACTGCGGGCTACAGTGTGTCGGAATGAGATTCCTATTCATAATTGGCATCACTTCTCCACGAGACAATGATTGCATTGTAAGCACTCAGACAGAGATATCAGCACTCATTTTGATCTCTCCCCCTTCTCGATTTGTGGATGATCGTCACTAGACTTCGAGAAATAACGTAACAACAGGTTACATAAGAGGCAAATCAGTCTCCGCTCTCCTCATATATCGTAATCTCTCACTGCTGGAGCGTTGCATTTGCCTCTTATGCAGCCCGTTGTTTCGTTATTTCTCGAAGTCTAATCGTCACCCTTTTCATTCCCATTTTCTTTCCCAACTTTTCGAGATATCTTTTTAATGTATTTTAATACCAAAGTTTAAATTAATTTCAGAACATTACCAGAATGCGTAATCTCTTCTTTTTCTTCGTCCTCTTCGCTTTCTCTCATGCAGCACAAGATGACCCTGAAATCTTCATGACTGCTGTTAGTATGATACCTTATTGATGATGACCTACTCGATCTATTCAGCCTGAAATGATTCGTTACTGGGGTTACCCTGCAGAAGAGCATTCAGCAACGACAAAGGACGGATACATCCTAGGATTGCATCGCATCCCTTATGGACTCTCTGGTCAGTTCAGGGTGCATGGCTTCCGTAGCGCAGTAGGCAGCGCGTCAGTCTCATAATCTGAAGGTCGTGAGTTCGAGCCTCACCGGGAGCATTTTTTTGCCAGGGCCAAGTGATGGATGTCGTCCAGTTGTGTTCATGCAGCATGGACTTGAAAGCGACACTATAAGCTGGATCGGAAATCTTCCGGCAGAATCGGCTGGTCTGTTTCGAGAAGAAGAACATTGATGCTAAACTAAAAAAACTTAATATTTCAGGATTTGTGTTCGCTGATGCTGGATTTGACGTTTGGATGGGAAATGCACGAGGAAATACGTACTCTAAGGTTGTTTAAGATAATTGAGAGAAAAAATAAGTACTTAATTTTAGAACCATCTCAATCTAACTTCGAAGGATGAGAAATTCTGGGAGTTCAGGTATTCTGCTCTGAGAATTGAATCGATTACCGTATAGAATCATATTCCAGTTGGGACGAGATGGCGGAATTCGATTTGCAAGCAATGATTGAGTATGCACTGGAGAAGACGAATCAGAAGAGTCTTTATTACATCGGCCACTCGCAGGTAAGTGCAAAATAAATGCGTCTGTTCTGCCCCTATTCCGATTGAAAAAAAACTTAAAAATAAATGGATCTATTTTCTCGTTTTTCTTTTCAGGGAACGCTGACAATGTTTGCGAAGTTGTCTCAAGATCAAGAATTCGCATCAAAAGTGCCGTGATGCATTTTCTTTAACAATAAGTATCTGAAAGTATCGTACAAGCAATAATTTCAGATCAATAAATTCTTTGCCCTCGCTCCAGTTGGTTCAGTTGCTCACATCAATGGATCTCTCCATGAATTGGCTGATAGACTCACTGACAAAGTCGAGGTTGGCGATACTTTGAATCGTCTAATAACTTTGAAACTGAAATTATTATCTATTATCAAACTGACTTTTGTCTCTTTTATGTGTTCTACGATCTCTTCGGGTCGGGTGAATTTCTCCCTGATGGTCCGGTCACAAAACTTATCGCTAAATGGGTTTGTGGAACCACTGAACCAGGAGGTTTGTGAGTACTCTTTAGTTACTAAGTTAATAGTACTGATTGACAGTTTTATGTCAATTCCACAAGATTTACGAAAAAAAGGGTCGTTTGAGAGATTTTTAAAATATTTTTCGAATTACTAAACTCAAAACGAAAACAAAACGAAACATCACCGCTCAAAGTGTCATTAATTTGTTTGCAGAGGATCTTTGTGACAATGTTCTGTTCCAAATAATGGGACCAGAAATGAGCGATCAATTCAATAAGGTTACCATTTCTCTTTTCAATTCCATTCTCATCTTCCCTCTCAGAGTCGAACGGAAGTGTACGTAGCTCACAATCCAGCCGGAACCTCCACTCAGAATGTCATTCACTGGGCACAAATGGTAATGTTTTCGATGTTCATTGAAACACGAGGAGTTAGTATTTGAGTGTTTGGTCGATCATTTCCTCTCCTCACAATGTACTTTCCCTCAGGTCGAGACTAACAGCGTGGCTAAATTCGACTACGGTACTCCCAAGAATAACTACAAACACTATGGATCGGTTAGATCACGTTTTCATGCACACTTTGACACAATAAATCCGCGTGGTATGAAAGTGTGGAGTCTGGTCGGTTATCGATGATGTATGCAAAGGTTAAAGAATGAGTGAAAGCATGCAAAAATAAATGAATAGCTTCATATTCAGAAGTAGATCAAACCAGGAAATATTTTAATTTGTAGAACACTCCTCCTTCTTACGATTTCTCCACCATCAAGGCCGATATGTATCTGTATTGGTGAGCCATTATCGTCTCTACTTGCTCAGTAAATACATGTACTAATATATTAATCATAATAATATAAATATATAATTCTATTTCAGGTCGGACCTCGATTATCTCGCAGATGCTCAAGATGTGCAGGAATATCTCATTCCCTCCCTAAATCCCAATTATCTCAAGGTTTGATTTATCAAAATTACAAAGTGCAATGAAATCTTTTCAGCTCAATCAATTCATTCCCGGCTACACTCATATCGATTTCATCTGGGGAATGAGAGCTACTGATGAATTATACAAACCCATTATTCAGATTATCTCGGATGATTTGGGGGGCTCAGTGAAGTGTTAATAGTTTGTGTTCATTATAAAGATGATAATCTTTTGATTCAAAGTTGTAGTCGACCCGGATTTCATAATGGCGTAACATCTCAAAGAGAAATGAACTCTAACACGTGGGACGAGCGCCTTTCACCTCATTTCGACCGTCATTTGTCCTTTTTCTTCTTGTCCATTTCGCAGAACCGGTCGATATCCAATTCACTCTCTTTTCTCTGATAGAAGACAGTCAATCAGCTACCTCATTGATACAAAGAACAATGCTTGAATCCTCGATTGAAATGGCCAAGAGTTCGGAACAGGTCTGTCTCTTCGACCTTCTATTCGTACTCTGACCTTCTATTCGTACTAACCTTATCACTGTGTGGAACACCTCTCTCTCTCATTCACTGACATCCCGTTACCGTACCACAACGGGTTTGTCTCGGGAGAAAAGAGAGGAAGGAAAGATTCGTGGGGGGAGACAATTAGCCGTGTTTTGCAACACTCAACACCCACAGTTTCTCTCCATTTCGAACGAATAACGTAGAAAACCCCGACTTCAAGAATTCTCATCAGGTTTGCTGTCGATTCGCAATCACTGATAAACTAGTTGTACGTACTTTCCATTACGAACCATAACACGATTACGACTACGTTTATGGGAAGGTTCGGACAAGTGATTGAACGCCTCTGTTGAATACTGTAGACTTCATTCATTATGAACATCGAGTAGAACTTAGAAGTGTCGACTCAATCTTCTGTGATCTGTTGGTCAATGAGTTCTCATCTCTTTCATCATCTCAAAACTCTTCACGTCTAAGTAACTTTATCCTCTCTCTCTCTCTCCTTTTTGTGCACCTTCTATTACTCGAACTCTCTTTCATTCACTTTCTTTGTCCTTACCCGTTCGAAACCAGAATAACAATCGTTCTTTCTCACTTTTGATAACCCCTTGTTCCCCTAACTTTCTCCTTTCGTTTCCCCCCTCTTTAGATTATGATTCGTTACCAGCAAACCTCATAGACTATCAGCGAGTCTCACTTAGTTCGAGTATCTCACCATTCATCCATTTCATCATCACTACGTAATTGTTTAGATGACAGCCAAGCACCCGATTCGACCGCCCAGAAAACCAAGGAAGGGATACTACTGTCTCATGGCTTTCCCCACTATATTTGGAACAAGCATTTTGATAATGGTGAGTCAACTTTTTTTTCTTTTCCCTTCATATAACTTAATTTAATTTATTTAATTTATTCCAGGTTATTCTCGCACTTTTCGCACCTGAAAATGGAGAGTGCAGAATGAATGTGGTCAGTCAGTTCTTTTTGTGTTGTCCCTTGTACGCATTCGCCGTTTTTGGGCGAACTTCGTGTTGTCCACTAAACGGCATTCCCTTGTTCTCTGCAGCCTCAGACAATTCGAAGATGGGGATATCCAGTGGAGACTCACAACGTCGTCACTGAAGATGGATACGTACTCGAAATGCATAGAATTCCATATGGAAGGAGCAAGAGTAAGGAAGATTGCATAGTGATGCTGCAATTAATAATGCATTTCAGTAATTTCCCTGTTCAAAAGTCACGTGGATGATGTCACTTCTTAATAAGGGATCATGAGTCAACTCAAATTGTTTACAGCTCATGGAAACTCTACGTGCCGTCCTGTGATTCTTCTACAGCACGGATTGGAAATGGACTCATCGAATTGGGTCGATAATCCCCCTGATCAAGCTGCTGGTCAGATATTAAACAATTCATACATACGTCTCTAGAAAACCATTTTCGATATCTCTAGAAAAATATTGATTTTGCCTTTAACGATGATGAGGAGGAAACTGATATTGAAAGGAAATGAATAATGCATCTCATTATACTTTCTCCATTACAGCCTATGTTTTCGCTGACGCTGGATTCGATGTGTGGATGGGAAATGTGAGAGGGAATAAATATGGACGGTAAGCCAAATCTTTCTTGTCATTTCAGAGACAAATTACATAACTTATTTTTTAAGCAAAAAATAATCAATTTCAGAAAACACATCAAATTGGACGCTGGAATGGATGCTCGATTCTGGAAATTCTCGTGAGTTATTTATGCTTTATATTATTGAGCATAATTGATACTAAAAGGTAACCATAGAATTATCTGATACTAAAAAGTAACCATAGAATAGTCTGCCTTTCGTCCTTGGGTTAACTTTATATCTCAATTCTAGATGGCAGGACATGGCAGATCGAGACCTTCCAGCACTCGTCAATCGAGCTCTCAAAGTGAGACTTCAAAGGAGAGAGAGGATAAACTGAGTTCCTTTAATTGCAGGAAAGTGGATCGGATTCCCTCCACTACGTTGGTCACTCTCAAGGTTCACTCATCATGTTTGCAAGGCTGTCAGAAGACGTGCATTTGAAGAAACAAGTGAGTAGTCTCGTGATGATTACATCACCGCGACCTTGCAACGTGTCTTGGATGATAGACATACTTCCAAAATAGAAGGATGACGAAATCCTGCAGATCTCTTCGTTCCACGCCCTCGCTCCAGCAGTTTATGTCGCCCATATCAAGGGACTATTCAGGAGTTTCCAATGGGCAATTCCAGTGATGAGGGTGAGAGAACGATGGAATAGGATATCAAAAAAAGGAATAGGATATCAATCTAGACCAAAACAGACAGACAAGCAAACAAACAGACAAACATACGTATTAATTTTAATAGAGAGCAATCTAAGGTCATTCATACAGATAAACGATAGGTTAATTTCAGTGGTGGAATAGTCATCCTACGATAGGCGAACTCGTTCCGGTCTCTCTATTCCGTCTTGCTTCTGCTTCGATCTGCGCGTATGTTTCGATAGTATAATATCGAAAATTTCGAAGAAATACTAAATTTCGTACATTAATTAAGCATACATTGACATTGCAGTCACACTTTTTCCTTCGGAATTTGCTCTTCCATTCTTTTCAATATTGCTGGTCCACAGAGTCAATATTACAATGAGGTTCGCCATTTCTTCTCGAGCTCGATAGCCAGTTCAATCCAACCCACGTAGTGATCACAAACTTTTAGTACGTCACGCAAATATCGATCGCACATGTAGCCATTCTTATTGTATAATTTTACATAATTGATTACAGACACGAACTCCAGTGTACTTCTCTCATATTCTATCGGGAACTTCAGCGAGAAATGTCGTCCACTGGTCAGAATCATCATTGACCCTTTCCGTTTAATGATTTGTAATTTATATTCTAGATACATGATCAATTCTTTTACAATCGTATGCTTCTTTTCAGGACTCAAATGGTCATCGATCGAGCGACTCGCAAATTTGATTTTGGTAGCAAGAGAAAGAATATGGCAGCATACAGATCGGTTAGAACTTCAAACAATTTTTCTATTGAACCTGAGCGTCGTTAACCGTTTTAAGTACATACGTGATGAACAAACTTATTTCTTTCTCAGGCCACTCCTCCGATGTATGATTTCTCCAAGGTCACTGTGCCAGTTCATATTTATTGGGGAGCCAAGGATTGGCTTGTGAGTTACTCAATTAAAAATCATTAAAACTTAAACGGAACTACATAGAGCGCAAGTAGACAATGTAAAAAAAACTATATTTTTTTCAATGAATTTTGATTATTATTTGCAGGTATCGGACGAAGACGTCGAAAGTCGACTAATTCCTGCACTCAACGGCACAACTATCGAGGTTCCCACCATTGTTTCTTACTTCCTCTCAATCAATCGATAATTGCAGTCTCGCAAGAAGTTTTCTGACTACAATCACTTCGATTTTGTGTGGGGAACAACAGCGGCGAGTGATGTCTACGCTCCGATTATACGAGATGTCAAGTGAGAACCAATTAGAGGACTGCGAGTACTCAGAGCGTCCCATTTACTACTTTCTTTTCTCTTAAGATGTTGTATTCTGCTGAGAGTATGTAAAATCGAGAGGTCACCTTGCACTATCTCTCGATCGCTCTCTTGTTTTGCATGTTCTCTTAAAAGGATACAATGAGCAAAGAAACAAGGAGACTTCCCGCTCTGGATTACTTTCATTTAGTCTTTGTTCTCACCTTTGCACATCTCATCATTATTGTTTCAGGCAAGTTGAAGCTGTTAAATTGGAGTCTACCACATGTACAATCGGCCTTCCTTCATTATCAACTCCTTCGAGAGAACTGATACGATTCACATAGCGACTGTCGAAGGGAGCATTCGAGTCGGGGCCATTTTATAGTTCCACTATAATTCCTAAGTAGTTCGTAGACATCTTTGATCTCACTAACCTATGAGGTACCGTCAGTTCTGGTAGAATTTAGAGTTGTAGCATTTACATTATAAATACGTAATAATGATGTATTTTTATATATTCATAAAGATGCTGTAAACTCTAATTATTGCATTAAAAATATATCGACCTACTCAGCTGATTTGGACGATTTTTGTTCTAAACCGAGTCACCATGAAAGTTCTCAATTAATACATTCGAGTGTTCCTTGTGATTAAGAGATCCAGTCGACTGACGCGCACGTGGACTAGATCGAGTCTAGCTGTGCCCCCGGCTTGCTCCCGAGTCCATAAGAAGCTCAACTTTTTATCACAGAAGGAGTTTCCATAAAAGGAACGAGGCGTGGAGAGGAGATCGAAGAGGAGACCGTCAGGGTATCCGTGCGGGTCGGAGTAGGCCAGAACAGAGAGGTCGGGGAGGGTCAGATCGGAAAGCGCCGTCTTTTCGGGACCTGCTCGGAGGTTTAGTCATCTTTATATCTTCTGATAGAAGCATTACATATGCCTCGAAGATGGACACTGCTTCTTCGAAGAAAGAGTTTCCTTCCTTGAGCTGAGCGGCGGAAGTGGGCGCATTGACGGAGAGAATGGATATGGAGGAAGATCGGCCGACACGTAGGCTAAGAACTCCAAGGCGGGGGGAGGGTGATTGGAGTAGGAAAGGATGGAAGAAGTGAGGGACAAAGGATAAGGAAGCGTACGCCGCCGATGTTCTTCCCTTCCATGCTGACGCCGAAAATCAATTTGGCGCCATCCTCGAACCTCCACTTCACGAGGCTGTTGGATTTAGTCTCTCGCAAACATATGACATCAGATCGAATGGTTGAGGGAGTGCTCCCGGATAGCTCGAGATGACTCTGATGCGATGGGTCGGGCATTCAGAGTACAAATTCGTAAGCCATTGTAGAGTCGCGGGCTTTCAGGGGGTGATCGAAGATGTGCTGAGAGCTGCTCCGTGATTTGACGACACTGATGCCTTTGCTTCGACCGAAGTCGTGGACGAGCGGTGAGGGGACGCAGAGGACACGAGTTCGATGTTGGAATTGCCGTTGCTGAGGTGCCATGGTTACCCACCCTATCCGAGCCAGGCGTTCGAAGGTTCGCCCATACTTGTTGCTTGTCAGACGGCGGCGTAGTGAGTAAGTATTTCCTTTGAACTCTGCCAGTCCCAATTAGACATAAGAGCGGGAGCGATCATCCCCTGCGTCGAGCCAAAGCAAGAGACAGAAAAAAAATAAAATGCATTGTATATTGGACTAACAATTTCAAGTTCGCCCGCACCCAGGTTTTTTTTCTAACCGGTGGCCCCGCAGAGTAGCTACCTGCTTGTAGACATAACGTCTTCTTGCTCGGTTGTAAATTTTTTTTAAAAAATGTTGTAATTTTACCCTTTTACTACAAGTTCTAAAAAAGGAGAAGAGAAAGGTCTCATTATTGCACACTTCTCGTCATTGTCTTCTTCCATTCTTTCATTCTCCGCCTCCATTCTTCCCAAAATAGACGTAGTGAGTGCATCTAAATAGCTTCATTATGCTCTCTCCTGTGCTTCCCTCAGATGCCTTCTCTGCTCTTTTCTTCTGGCCCCGCCTCCGCTCTCACAATTGAGGAGAGAAAGAGTTCAGAGAGACCTCAGCCTCGTCGGGGGCTAATGAAATGCCCCAAACAAAACGACGTGTGAAATAGAGAAGAGCCAATTCAAACATCCGCCTCTCTCTCTTTCCTCCTCGTCCAATCCCTCAAAGAACCACAAAGAATCTCCAGCTTCATCATCTTTGCAACGGAAATTCTCCAAGCCACGTCCATCTTCACAATGTCGACGGTTGTTTCAACACCCGATCCTTTCGCTCTTTGGTATTCTCAACCTCTCGAAATGGAAGATATTCTTGCTGGAGGATCTCTCATTCTTCTCACTCTCATATTCATTCCTCTTTATCTTCTTGTAATTGCAGTTTTCATTGGAGCTGAGAAGGTTCGTTTGTCCTTCCTTTTTTCCTTACTGGATAAAATAGCTAATTGTAAAACAGTGAACAACATCATAATGCAAAATTCAGGATATCATTGGCTTCCGATATCTCATTTCAATGGCCATCGCTGACATTTTATGCATGATTCAGGTGATTTCTCCTTTTTTCTCTACTTTCGCATGTCCTAATTATGAAATTTCAGTATGCACTCATTAACGGCATCGCAATTCTCACAAAGAGCAGATTAGTGAGTGTGAGTGGGAGACCGTGGCTACAGGTAGATTATTCATACTTTTGGAAGTGCAACTTCCGGATATTAAAAAAATCAATTCAGTTCTACATCGACTACACATGGTTCGCTTGTTGTTTTCATCTCCCTCTCATCGCTTGGTCAGTCATTTCGTCATCCCTATGCAATAGTCGATAATCTCAGGTCTCGACTCCTCGCTATCTTATCTCCTCATTCTTTTCGTTTGCAATCCAGACGAGCGTCATACACTCTTTCATTCGTCGTTGGCTGGCTTGCACCGTTGATTCTGGTTAGAAAATGATGCTTGATTCTCTATTCTGAGAATTCGGTGAATCTTGAAAGCCCATTTAACGATCTCTCACGCAAAATTGTTTGTTTAGAAACGAGAGGCCCGTCGTTTAAGGTATTGCATGGACATTCCAGTATTACGAATGCATGTAATCCAGAATTCGAAAATCTGATTTCAGGAATGTGCAACGCATTTTCAACCATTCATTACAACATTCTATTTCGAACCTGCTTTGTACGGGATAACGAGCGACAATTTTGAGAAGTAGGAAACAATGTGAACACCAGATAATTAATTTTATTCATTCTTACTCAGATATCTCACCGACGGACATTCACTATTGTTTCTCATTGTTAACACTATTTCCGGGTTACTTCCCTTTCTTTTCTATGGGTAAGAAGTTTATTGGCACATAATTTAATTCTCAATGAAGTAGAAACTGTGAATTTTCGTGGTGTTGTTTCGTCTGGTTTTTGTTTCTATGATGACTTGGGCTGTTTTTCAAACCTTCGAGTAACATTTTTTTCTCGATTGGAATTGAAAAAAAAAGAAAGCGTTGCGTAACACGTGATTCGGAAGGTTAACAGGTGGGCTGTACAAATAATGCTGCTCGGACGATTTTATTTTCTTATAAAATATATAATCATAATATTCAGAATCGCCATTATTATTCTTATTAAGCACCGAATTACTCTTGGTGGCTCGAGTAATCGACTGATGAACGTCGAGAGAAAGTGAGCTATTCGTATTACTGTAGTAACAACACAATGTTCAGACTAATCTTGCCTTGCTCTCTTACCTCAGTCGTTTTCATCGTCGGTCAAGTGGCGATTATGCAAGGAACTGGTATAGTCAATCGATTACATCATCCCTATCAAATTGTTAATCGTAGGAAATGGAAAATGGGCGAGTTGGTCGATATGCTTTCTCTTCTTCATTAATTCTGCCCTCCAACCAGTTCTTCTGATCGCTTTTTCCGAATTTGTGAGGTTCGTTTTGATTTCAGTTGAAATGGGATTTGAAATTCGATCTTTCATTCTAGGAAAGGAGTCTATCGAATTATAACGAATTCGTTCGGAATGAGGCCAGTCGATGAGCGTACTGAAGTCACTTTTAGTATGGCCATCAAGGTCTCGAGATAATTATCGACCATTCTCTTCCATCGAATAATCAACAACATTTATCTTTGCGTTTCTCTCTCATCTCAACCATTTTTCTGTCTCTATTGTTATATTTGTTTGGCGTGTTATCCACTACATTTGATTGTTGCGTTCTTGTGATTTCCCTCTTTTGAAGACGAGAAAGATGAAACATCGGGGACAATTCAAGAATCGTTAAGCATTCGTTCACTTCAATCTACAAAATCCTCTTTGGGTTTGTGAGAATTTCGTGACATAAATAAAATTGCAGTGAGTTATTTGCAAATTCACACGGTGCTCCGAGTGAAAAGCGCAAGATAGAATTGCGAGGGTTGGAATGAATCACATTGCGTTCACCCACGGGCACTTTTTGAAATGCAAACAGAACAAAACATTGTGAAAATTTGACCACGTTTTGTGCCCCAATTTAAATTTTGAGATTTCAACAAAACAAAAAAACCCAGAAGGTAATTATTTAATTATTGGTTGAGAGGAGTTCCGAGAAATTTTTCAGGAAAAGGCTTGCCACCTCGAAGCCCTCAAAATCTGAGCTTGAGCTTGTACATGTAACTTCTTCTGCAAAGATTGACTTCCTTCAACACTTTTACTTGCATCTTTTCACACACGTTACGACAATTGTACGGCACTTCTCGGTACTTGTTCCAATTTCTCTGACACATGTGATAGTGACATCGAATTAAATAATCACTTGAGAAGATACTTATATACTTAGACACTTAGAAGATCCATCTTCAGCGGGCAGGGCCACGTGGATCATAGTTCCTCCAGTATTCACGGTCTCGTCATCCAACGGCGGTAGGGCTGTTGGGATGACGAAGATCTCGTAGATCATCGGATGGTGTATATCATCCCGATGCATTCCTCGATCGAATCAATCTCTCCATCATCACCCGCCGGTCGTTTGGCATCTAGCGGTGGAAGCCGCCGAGTGGATCGTGTAGACATGTAATCGTGTCGTCGTTTCTTCGCTGTAAGTGATCATCTACGGTTCGCTTGAGAAGTTTGCAAGTGATCAACGGGGAACCAAACAACCTAATTGAGTGTTATTTCATTCTTTCTATCTTTGTCTTCCAATCAGAATTTTCAAAAAGGAAATCAGCAAAACAATGCCACGAGCCGGGATCGAACCGGCGACCTTTAGATCTTCAGTCTAACGCTCTCCCAACTGAGCTATCATGGCTACGATGTTTCTCTTCGTTTATACTAGTCAGCAGTGCTTCACCATTTTCTTCTTCTGTCGGTCTAATCACACGATAATTATAAAAATTGCATATGTGCTTCTCTTCCGGAAATTTCATTCAGTAAACTGTATATAATATGTATATGCAAGCAATCCCTTCACTCTACTTTTCACTCTCATTTCTCATTCCGATTAGTCTTCTGTCCCTTCTATTCAAGGAAGGACAGTTCATGTTTCTCTTCCTCACCCCCTGTAGAATGCAGTCTGCTCAAACACCTCTCCTACACATTGCCACATTTTACCGAGGTAAGCGGGAAACAAGATGTGATCGATGAGGAAAACGGAATATATTATGCACAATTCAAAAGAAAGTTCATTGTTAATATCGATGCGTTAGTTGCTTATCATAGATGCGTTAGTTGCTTATCATAGAAAAGTACCGGAAGGTCTCCTTCAAAATTCTTCATTATTAAAATGCTGTAGGTTATACATCCAAAATAAACTCAACAGTAAAGTTGGTCAAAGTTCTCCTTTCACTTCATATTGAACTTCGATTACATCAAACAATCGATATCTGAAATCGGCCTTTACAGTTTTTTATTAATAATTATACAAAGAAGTTTGTTTTACTGAATGGCTATTTTCGTGAATTGATACGACATTTATTCTTGAAATAAGTTACCTCGGGGATTGGGGTGTATAACTTCATCAGCCTGAACCTCTGCAAGAGCGGACCCGCAGGAAGATGCTCTTCTTGCCAGAGGGGCCCCACGAAACTGGAATGACCACTTCAATCTGGCGATCTATTTATTTATATATAAGAACATAACTATGTAAACATATTCCTATTGATTACTACCCCTATTTTTGAGATCGCATTCATAGTTGAATAAAATTAATCTAACTTATTTGTCGTCATTTTATGACATGTTATCTTTCGTGTTCATATACGACAAGATCATCGTGTTCCTATGTAATCGACGATTTTTGACGTGAAACATTTCATCAATTAATAGATCACAATCATAAGTAATATGAAAAGTAATCTACTGCTTATTTGGCAAAAATATTTTAAAAATGGGAGAATTCATACTCGGGACGGTTTGAATCCTGGAAGAATTTTTGATCAGCGGTCAATTGCTCGGCATTGAGGGAGTATTGACTTCGACCTCCAGAATTCTCCTACAATGGAGTGAAATAAGAATGAAAATTATCATAGATTTTATGGATATGAGCAACTATGGAGTGGAACTGATGCAGCATTTTGGTCACTTGCATTGTAAATTTTAACCTTCCTTTCGATTTCATCCCTTGATAAGGAACTTAAGCGAAGGATAAGGCCCTTTTTCTCCATTTTAATATACTCAACTCACCCTTTCAGCTTGTTTATTCTTCTCAACTACTTGTTCCTTGTAGATAGTGAGTGCCTTCTTTTCCTGCAACACGAGTTATTAGATAAATCTCTCAAATGCAAGAATAGTAGCTATGTTTGTTGTGTTCTAAAAATTTGAATGCCATTGCTCTCCATTTCTTTTTTAATATAGTGAGACTTCCTCCCTATCAATTTCCCCACTGTGCAATCACCATACTTTAGCACTTAAAGAAGGAGTATCACGAATTTCCTGCTCCATCATTCCTCATCTCATATGTTTCAATGACGCGGTCGCTTTCTCCTCGTCCACCCTTATCCCTCCCTATCATTTTTGAATTCCTGCATTCAGGGTCAGTTTGGCACACAGCCAAACGCGAATAACTTTGTTCAAACTTATCGGCTGAACATGCGGTTTACGGGGCTCTTATCTGGAAACCGATTACCATAACCCGACAGTGAGAACTCAGTTGACCAAATATTCGTGGGACACCACCTTTAAATTGTCCTCTGAGAAGGGAGCATTTTAAGCATTCGTAAAAATATCTACCTGAGCTCTGGTCAGCACTGGAAATTCCTCGTATTCTGGGTATAGCCAGAGACAAAAGGCCTGAAACAAATCAGTATTCTTTGCATGATTAATTCTGTCAAGTTTGCTCTGTTTGCAAATGAATAAATGTAGTAATTCAATAGAAAATGGTTACCTTTGATCTAATTCCATTCATCATTTTCTCAGTCAGTTGGAGTTCTTCAGGAGCCGAGTAGTCGAAGAAGTTAATCAGAGGGCGTAGAATTCTCTTCAAGAGAATGAAGTAATACAAACCGTTTTTATTAAGTCACATTGCACAAAATCATTTTCTACTAAATGGCTCTTGCGATTATCTTTTTGCGTCATAACTCACGATTTTCCGTGGATCTTCGGGGTTCTTCCCTATTTGCTCCTCGAGTGGCAATGCCTTCAGTTTGATTGCATTGGTGAACTTCGCGTAGGAAAGGATCTCTGATTCCTGTAATAGTCAAATTTATAAACGACGTCATGCAAAGCGATGTTTCTAAATAAAATATGCTTGTCCGATTGTCGTCTTATACACTATTATTTAATAACTAATTGTAAAATATCTCACCGAACTCTTCACGAATTCGAGGCGATCCTGACTCTTTATCATTTGTGTGAATTCGATCCACATAATGCGGGCTATCTCCTGAAAATATTTTTAAACACTGCCGATAACTAGTGACACTAATTATATACTATCTATATTTTGTGCCTAAGTTTGATGCACTGCCCATTTTCAGTACATTCGTCGCCGGCTTGAAGCAGATAATTTCTTCTCTGGTGGAGTTTGCAATGTAGTCAGTTACCCCAGTTCACGTTTTAGCACATTTCGCGATGTTTGGCATGATTGACAAATAAAGTCCGAAGACTGTAGGATCTCCCGTGAGAATCATTGCCAATCCAGCGAAAGAAGTTGCTGTTGCTCGTTTGAATATGAGACCCTCTTGTACAGTCTGAACAAATGAACTCCGAGCAACTCCTACTAGGAGTAATCACTCACGGGCCCCCTCTTTGGCAGAAGAAATTGCATTAGAATTCTGAATATCATTGTGAAGGAAGGTCCGACAGACCACTCCGTTTTTGAGAAGTTGGTCAAACTGAAAAGAGTTGATAGGAAATGGAGAGAAGTCCTCACATTGGAAGGATTGCCCAGTCGCCTTCGGAGTTCACAAAGATCCGTCTCACATCTACAGACGGCACCTTTTTCCTAAAAGAATTTCGTATGAATTTTAATATCTGTAAGAAAATGTAAAGTCGTCCCTATCACAACTTTCTGAAAAGTATCTGATTCGTATCTATCTAATGGTGCATTTACTGTCACTGGTTTAGACGAGACCGCCCACTCAGAATGAAACACTCACTCGTCTTCCCCCAAAACGAGGTGAACGTAAAGGTAAAGTTGCTGCCGGAATCAAGAGGACTTTACGTCGACAAGCGACTACTCTGCCGGGGCCGACCGGTAAGGCCGATTGCTTCACAAGTCTACGTATCCCCTGCTGACTAGGCTTCTGGGGCACGTTATCTTTCGCAATCAATGTTGCTACCAATGTTAGCGCCAAGGGGGATGGAGGGCTTGGTGAACCTGGGCGGGGATCGAACTCGTGACCCTTCGTCTGGCAAGCAGTGCCTTACACCACTCGGCCATTCACCGACGAGAGATCATTTCATTCGGAGAGGGCGGTCTTGTCTAAACCAGTGACACTAAATAAGTCATAACTCTTCCCATCACTCTCAAAGTGGTGGATGTGATAGAGCGGTCGGATTCTTGCAATAAAATGTATGTTATGCTAGTTTTCTATTTTAGCAAATCAAATAAGTGTCTGACTTCCTCAACACAGACGGCCTCTTCTGCGCACGTCGTGTTTCCGCATGTGTTCAGCGAACATCGAACTCCCTCAACACAAATTTCGTTCCTTCTCACCCACTTGTATCAACCTTCCACGAGTGTTTGCATGTGCATAATTTGGCTCCCTCGGCCGAATTCTCACATGACTCAGTTCCTTTCTCGAAACACTCCGTGCATGCGAAGACAATTTTGGGGGCAGTAGTAATGCTAGTGGTAGAAGGATTTGTAGTTGACATAGTAGTGGGAGTAAGCGGGGCTGCAAATAAAACCGAATAAGTACCAATTTTCTATGAATTTCGCATTGTCAGATGACCATTCCTTGTTATGACCATTATCCTATTCTTCACGGTCTATCGAAAATCTGACATCTCTTCAAACTTGCTAGGCAACTCAATCTCCAAGGACTCCCTTTCATCTCAGTGCACATAGACTCACATTCAGTGTCTGTCTGAAGGACGTCATTAGAGGAGATTGGAAGAGTTTGTTGATTGATAAGAGCCAGTTTTGTGGAAGAACTTTGACTTCTTCCGCTAGTTTCAGTTTCCATTGAATCTCCAATTGAGGAGATTGCAAGAGCTGATAGTCTATTGTGATTAGTAGAAGGCATTGCAGTGGAAATACTCTGAGTGATTGCGATACTCTCCGTTTTTCTTGAATTCTCTTCCGTGATGGGTGATGAAGTTGTATAAACTTTTGTCGAGGATGAAGTAGAAATCGGCGCTGAAAAAAATAACACATTCAACAGGGACTGTGTAATATTTCACCTGGTCTCTTCCATTCGCTAGTTCTCCATTGGTACTTCTCCGATACAGAAAAAGAGGAGGAAGTGAATGGAAGAGTTCCTTTAGTAGACTTTGTACTTGATGTAGTCAGTGGAAGTGAGGAGATCGTTCCTGTAGATACACGTATTAATTTGCCCATAAATGGTTTTATTTCTTAATATTCCTTCATGAAATCAAATAATGCTTAGTAGAGTTGAAAGTGATACCGTATTTCATTGGCGTTGAGACAGAGACAGTGGCTGTTGATGTGGGCACAGAGGAAGTTGTTTGTTCAAGTACTTCAGTATTGGGATTCTGTGAATTTTGATCTGCAATATTTAATTCTGTAATTTATTTATCATTTAACCAATTTTTAAACCTCTGTGTCCAGTCGTTGCAGTCGTAGCAGGCGATGCAGTGGCAGCATATTTAGAAGTAACGGGTGCAATTGAAGAAGTTGGCATTGAATTATAATTATGAAGTACTTCAGAGGTGGGATGATGTGAAATCGAATCTGCAATATTAAGCCCTATCATTAATTTATGATTCAATTTCTATTCCAAAACCTCTGTGTCCAGTCGTTGTAATCGGAGTAGGTTGTCCAGTGGAAACAAATTGAGAAGTACCGGGTGCCGTTGAAGGAGTTATTACAGAATTATAGTTTGTGGCAGATGGAATAGTTATCAATGTATTTGAATGAACGGCTGATCCTGTCGAGGTTTGAGTAGTGCTTGAGTGGGAGGAGGAAAACTGATATTGAAACAATTTGGAACTAGTCAGAAATTTGGAAATGGTGCTGGAGATAGTGGAAGAATATGAAGGGAATTCTTGAGTATTGGTAGGGATTCGAGTAGAGGTAGTATTTGGCTGTGTATGATAACTGGTTTGGCTTGTGCTTTCCGAGCTTCTAGTATGAATAGTATAAGTAGTCGAAATTGAATTGAGAAGAGTTGTAAGGTTGTTGAATATTGATGGGGTAACTGTTGCTGTTTCGGTCGATACATGATTGATAGGGGAATATGTGGAGGAATAAAAAGAGATGGCGGTAGAGTTTGAGATGGAAGATCCGACTTAAACAACAACAAAATAATTAAAGAAGATGTTTGGTTAGGCACCGTCTGCATCTGATACCGGTGATGTGGTGAATGGACTTGTAATATCTGAGACATGATACGATGGATGAACGATATTTCTGTAGCTCTTACCAATGAGAGGTCCACCTTTTTCCGAAATTAATTCCAAAGTTTTAGTAGTTGAGATAATTTCCTGTAAACAGTCTTAACCTTATTATTCAAAGCGCATAACGTACCGTTCGATTAGCATTCTTAATGGCAACTGTGGATGAACCAACTGGAATATATGTAAAATTGAAAAAAAGTCAGAGAAATGAGTACAAATTCAAGAGATTTAGAACAAACCGATAGCCAGGAGATCTCGAGTGGGCTGTCTACAAAGAAATGTGGCAGAATCGGTCAGAGGAGATGGAGAAGTTGTAGTTTGAAGCTAGATAGGCATTTTGTGTACACACTCGACGTGTAGTGGGCACTTACTGATTGAGACAGAAGAGGAGACATCAATAAGAGAAACATCGAAAATCGATCTGTCATTATTCGGATATCCGTTTTTAGACTTCTAAATTAATATAAATATCGACAATACATAATAACAGGATATCGGCTTCAGCGGGAGGGGGAAGTAAGAAAGGCTTGAGAAAAAAATGAGACGTCTAGGCTCTCGGAATTCACTTAGCAACCCTAAACGCGTGACCAGTCTGACCAGTCGTGACCCATCTGTTCATAAATCATCAATTCACGCTACTTGAAGGAAAACTAGGAATAAATCGATGTGACCGTGAAGAGGAAGAAGGAAAAGGATGGAGAAATAAGGTCCACAAATGGGAATCTCCTAGCAATGCCACCCATTTTCCGTAACGACGTTCACATTTTTATTGCCGTCCTACTCTTCCCCTTTTGTATTGATCGTGGCAATAACAAAATTGCATACGCAATACGTGCTAAGGATGATAGTGTTAATTTAAAATCTGTAGTTGGTATGTATGATAGTCGTATAAACGAGAGAAAAAACATAAATGATGTTTTTGCGCAGGGTGAACAAGTGGTTGCAACAGGTAATATAAATCGTTCAAAATATTTGTCTCGACTCGCAGTGTATTCCTTTTCGACACGACCTAAACGCTATCAACCAGGTTGGTGTCATGCCCTGATTACTCATATATTTTATCAATCATATACATAGATATTCCTCGCAAATGCGAGTCTCACTTATGACTTCTCGTTATTCGATTTTCGTTCGCTCCGTTCAGCTTTATCCCACTTTCCATTTCAACGAAGAAGGAGGTGATTTGTCCTAGTACCGGAACTAGCTGGATAAATATCCCCCTTGTCTTCTTATCCATTATCATGCAGAACTCCCTCTCTCGACGGTAAGTGCTTCGTTGAAACATTTTAAATATTATTAATTGTATATTTAAGATGATTCTAGTCATCCTCATTGTCACATCTCTGTGTTTGAGGAACGTGGACACATGCCTACGCATGAACCCCGGAGATTTCATGAAACCGAAAGGTATTTTCGAAATATATTGTTTTTTTTTATTGTTTCGCTCCGCTTCGTCGTGAAAAAACTAAAATACTTGCAGTGCCTTGCTCAAGCAAGTTTTACTACGAATGCTTTGACCAGGGCATGGACTGCGAGAAAGCATTTCTTTCGGACGGCAAGCTTTATTGTGATAATGATCGGAAACTGGCATGCGACAAGGGAATTATTGAAGAATTATGTACGCAATCGTTTCCGTGCGATAATTTCTTAACTTGTGTAAACGATAAGCTTGTGCACAAACAGGACACTTCTGATGAAACTATTTTTGATGATAGAGCGGGTTGTTCATGTGTTCAATGAAAAATTCACGTATACTTAGCATGATCCAAAAATATGTTTGATTCCCGTGGGTTCAACGGTGCAACCCTCCGTATACGTAATTATCTCGTCTTCAGTTGTTTTGATTGTTATTTTGCATGCATTAATGATTATTAATTGTATTCTGACATCCTTAAATAAATATGCAGTATTCTCAGTTATTCGTTATACTTTTTTTTCAGAACAAATGATGTTTGGATTACGATATCTTATAAATTTTACAAACCCTCGTTGATAATAAGGTTGTGAGCGCCGAATTGTCGTTGAAAGGCTTCTGTCCCGTATATAATATTTCGAAGAGCTTTGTAGGTGACATCATACGAACTTTTCCAGCCGGTTTTCGAACAACAGTAGTCATTTGGTGAGTGGAAAGCTCCGTACCTGTTAGCAATGGTCAATTAAAGATTTTACATGTTTACCACTGCCAACTATATCTAATCTCATTCGCCGTAATTTCAAACTACATAGTGATTTTAGAAAAAGGAATTGTACTTTCTTGTAGTTTAACTAAAATATTGTGTCACCTGCAGAACTAGTCGTCGATTCGAAGATCGGAGTTGAAATAGTAGACAAAACGTCCACAATTTGAGCTGAAACTATGATTGTTAATGTTCAAAGAATAACAGGTGCATACATGTGGTAGTGAGTTCCAACGACGCGGTGGAAGTAGTCAATACTAAAATTTTTTCGTGTTTGGCCTATGTGATAAACGGTAAAACCTTTGGTCGCGGCCTCCGTGTAAGCCTCCTCATATCCGCTACTCGGGAAAATGGAGGTTCCAGTCGTATACTGTACTGTGGGTACACTCATCGAATCGGAAGAGCCTTCCACGATTGGGGATTCGGAGGTACTAAATGGAGTAGTGGTAGTCGTTGTGAAAGAAGTGGACATTGATTCCGACATGGTAATTATCGTAGGGAAGATTATTGATTCCGTTGACATTGCTGAAACAGAAAACATTGACTATCGAGAGGGGATAGAAATCACTTTCTTGTGTCAAGAGGAGGGGCAGCACAAGTGCTCTCGATGGGGGAACCTGAAACAAAAAGGGACTCTGGTCAATAAATAATACTATGATTCATTCTACTGCGGAAACATGGAACAGGTAATCACTAGGACTCCACTACTAGATAGCTATTAGGAAAATGAAAAACGACGAAACCCTTGTTCCTTGTTAATAAACATCTGCGTGTATTTTCATGTGCGTGTTTCCGCCTTTCTTCATTTTTTCCCTAGTAGTATTTTGGAATCCCTAAAATAGTGCTATTTCACACAAATATCATACCGGGTAAGTATCTATTGATGACCGTTTCGAATTCTTCAGTAGGCAGATTCTCAATTTGTTCCTCCATGAAGGCTGGAATACGAGGTACTTCCATCCATTATACTTTCAATTTTTTGTCTCAGACATAGATCGAATTACCTTCATCATTATGAAGTTTCATCCAACCCTGAATCGGAGATTCCTCAGTGCGACCCGCAATAGGATTATAGGTCTGAATTATTGTGTGAATCACACCTCACAGTGAAATAAGTCAACGACTCCAGAAGTTTAGACTAATGAGGGACTACTTTACAGGTCTGATCGGTACGCATGGAGACAGGAACTTTTTCATCGATGCTCGATATCCTAGACTTCTGGATTCGTAAAAAACTCATTTTCCAGGGAGACTTTCAACACCTACCCCGGAAGACTCATAGAGAGTACAATCAAGTGAGAAGACGTCGAATCTGAAAAGGACTCAACAGTAATAATGTCCCCTTTTCGTTTCCTTTGTTCTTCACCCAACTCGAGTAATGTTCAGACTCTCCTCATTCTGCACGTTCTCTCGTCGATCAGACAGCTCGAGAGTGCATGCACAATTGAGAGGGTGCGATCATTACTCCCCAACTCACGCGAAGAATTCACACTTCTGCTCTCGATCACAGAGAGTAGAGCACAAGTCGCGATCGGGTGACGTGGATCGGCTGATCTCCCCCTTGCCCTCTCCGTTCACAATTCGAATGTATCCGTGATCCTGAAACAGGAGGAAACAACTTTAATTGAAGTTTATTCAATCATTTATAACAAAAGATACTGTAATATCGTTACGTTCTCGGCTATCAGTCGCTTCGTCATCTCACAAGCAGTGACCATCGAGAAGATGGAGAGGACGACAGTGGATTTGAGATACTGCCATCATAACACAATTATGATAAAAGATAGAAAATCAGGAAACTATTACCATCATGATTGTCTTCTCACGAATATATGTTTCAGCAACTTCAGGGATTAAACAGGATCAGTAACGAAATTGTATCAATGCGAACAAGGGAAATAAGACGGTTTGAAGTGAATGAGACGTGGAATTGTAGAGAAGAGAAGGGACTGTCGCCAAGCAACTCTGCCCGATTTTATTTGTGCTTATTCGTTCTTTCCCTTCTCTTCTCTCATAGTAGTATTGCAGATTGAACGAATAACCCAGCTCGTATAGCCCTATGCATGATAGGGTTTGGATCATACATTGGACCTATTTAAAATTGTTGTCAAATCAGAGTCAGAATGGATTGATCTTTCCATGATTTCGTTTGAATGGATGTGCCATTCCGATACCAAAATCACAGCAAAGGGAATAACGCAGTCGCGAGGTATTCGTTTTAGAGTTGTATCATTGTGCTCAGAATCCCTTGATTGAAATTTGCTTTCTCTATAAAATTGAATAATAAGTCATACTGTAGTAAGAATTTGAAAAGATATCGATACTAATTCTGAATAAATTTATTCTCAATGGCTCCCACTGCGTTTTGTCTTTTTTTCCTGAAATTCCGGTTGCTAAGATGACCATAGAAGAAATAAGTAAGGTCAAACAGTCTATCTTGTTGGCAACCCAAACAACGAGGATAAGATCTATGAATTATAAATAATACATGTTGCCCTTTCAAATTTCATACGCCTCGTCCGCGGCAGGTCTGTTAGTCAGGAAAAGATCTTTAGAAAGGTTATATCAAATCTACGGAATATTGATGGAGTTGTTTCTCATCCACACACTATCGTATTGATGTCGAGAGTCCTACTACTGTGATCTCACCACATTGTAATCCAAAGTTTCTTCAATTCTTCCAAGGCAGTCGGTCTTCACAGTTCCATAACTTGCCGACTGGAGTATGATTGCACATTGGGTTGTGAATGTGCATCATCGCTCTTGAAAATCGAATTTCCGACACCGACGCATCTTCCAATGCAAACGTCCGGTATGCCAAGTGTGCGAAACGCAGAGATGCGGTGCGTTTCGCCCACATTTTGTTTATCCTCCACTTCCTCCCATATCACACCATTACACTTTCCCATCATCGGTGACTTCCGTCATGCAACCTCGTCTCTTTGTTCAGCTGTTTCTCTCTCTCTCTCTCTCTCTCTCTCTCTCTCTCTCTCTTTCTCCAACTGCAGTTCCTCTCTCCACTCTCACCGTGAGCACAGACACCACTTGATACAGGTATAAAAAGAAGGCTGTTCCGAAAGTTGCATCAATCTTTCCACTTGCCACAGATTCCTTTCATTTGGCTGTTCCATTCATCCTCTTCTTAATCCATTTCGTGAATGTTCTCTGATAACTGAATCACCCCTTGTCTTGCAGTAAGATGTACACCGTTCTCTTCCTCTCTTGTCTCATCATTTCTTCTCTTGCTGGCCCCGCTCAGAGCAATGGAGCCATAGGAGGTGAGGCGACCACTAAAGAGAGAACTCACGGAGAAATAAGTCTACGACTCCACAAACCTATGTTGGCCAGCGACGACTTCACAGGCTAATAGGCGTAGGGGGAAGTCCTCGCTCTCCAGCTTAGACTTACGGTTTCGTAGACGTATGTCCTTGTGAGGAAGAGATGAATTTGTGAATGATTAGGCAAGCTAAAGTCTATCTATTAATGATGCAACACTCCCTTCCATTCAGCGTGCCTCTCTGGAATGTGCCCTGCTGGATACAATTGTGTCAGTGAAATGTGTGTAGTGAGAAGAACTAAGAGAGCGGCCATTTGTAATGAGAAGAAGGTTATTGGAGGTAAGGGAACAAAAGAGGGCTGGGCACAGTTTAGAACCTACGTTCACGAACCCTCTAAATGTCTTTCCAGAATTTTTAGAAATAGCACTTGCAAAATTGCATTCATGGGTTCCTAACGGGAGTTCGAAAATATGCTATTGCAGTGAAGAGTGTAAGAAAGAAGAGCATATAGTTTCGAAAATTACTATGATTCGAATTATATTATAATTAATTAAAAATTATATTATATTGAAAATGCATCTAATCAATAATCTATAAAACTGAATCAATAATATCTCAATCATTTGCAGCTTGCCTCGACGGTCGTCTTTGCCCCACGGGATTCGCTTGTGACGGAGAGAATTGCTGTTGATTCAATACGACAGATCTCTACCGTATCCCGCAGCCAATCGATAATTCAACCGTGTCTACCGTACCAGTTGGTCGATAACTGTGGATATCGCCGGTTTCTCTGTGTGTACATTCTAGATAAAGTTTCGCTTATTCCCCACGTTTTCGACATCTGAACAAATACTCAAAGTGTTCCACTGCAAAGAAGAAGCCGAATGTGGATGAGAACTGGTTATTTGAACAGCTTCACATAGAGATACCAACTACTTTATCTGCGAAAAATCCCCTCAAACGGTACAAAAATATGGTGAATTATGCCAAACTATCAAAGAATAACAACGGAAATGAGGGTTCACAACGACTTCGTTCAATACCCGCAATTGAAAATTAAATTCGGATTTGTTTAAGAGCTTGGAAAGGTTGGTCGGATATTTCAAAAATAAAACTCGGTGAAGAAGTATTTGGGAATGCATAGTTATTTCAGTTGGCAAGGTATCACAAATTGGGCAAAATTATCACGAAATAAAGAAAACTCTGATAATCTAGGCAAATGTGCTATTCAAAAAAATGTTAGTGTATCAGAAATGATTCGATTACTAATTAGTGATGTTATATTGCATAATCATATTCTCGAATAAATAATGGTTATTCTCGCTAATAGAATTATTCGATCTAACAACACTATTACCAACAATCGAAAACATTCACTGCTCATGCTCCGATTGGATCGATTTCTTCCTTCTTCACAGCCATTAATTGACTCTCTTCCACTCCCTCATCAATACAAAGTCCATCGTTGCTTCCAATATCCTGAGATTACAGTAATCATCAATTTGCCCGAATGAGTAAGAAATATACTGTAGGGGATAAGTAAAGTTAGCTTACATCTTCTTCCTCCTCTTCCATCTTCACTTCAGTCTTTGCTATTCCCCAAAACAAAGAGTTCGATGGTCCCGCAACTTCTGAAATGCCATTGTCAGATTTGACCTACTCGTACTCTAGAATCTAAGATGGTCGGACTAGCGATTACTTGTCCTCGGACTAGTATTTACTGGTGGGCGAACCAGGCCGGCCGAATCATGCTACTCGACCGACCACCGGCTCTACACTACATAGAGCATATAATTTCATCCTCGACCCCATTCCCATTTCATCACCTCCATTCTCACCTTCTCCCTCTCCTCCTTCTTCTATTTCTTCTCTTTCTTCTCCTTCCTCTTCTTCAACTTCATCCCAATCGATTGGTTCTTCTTTAATATTACTTCCTCCAGTCAATCTCATCAACATCTCTTCTGATATTTCCTCTCCCTCTTCAATCTCCACTTTGATGTCTCCCCCAATAGGGCGGCCACTCACACATCTGATATTGTTGTGTCATTACTAGGTAATATTTTGCATTTAGCTCTACTATAATATTTCTCTTGCAGAAAGCTCTAAATATTTCAATATGTATAACCGGAACGAAAATGCTTTCAAACAATATTTTGTATCTTAAAAATCACTTCAAATTACCTTTTGAGTCTCCTCTCGGCGTCTTTGACTCTCTTCAATTCAGGATTCGCTTTGAGATATCCCTGCTTGAATTTGACTGGAACTCCGTGTTTCTGCAAAATCGAATGATTCAGATCTTCACCTAATTTTGACAGCCAATGAAACTACTTATTTTAAACGTCCGATTCATATCTTGCATAGAGCAGCTCAACAGTGCCCTTTCTGTCTCCCTTCCATCCCCTTCCTCTCACTCTCTTCTCACATGAGTTCTGTGTTGTCTCAATCTCGCGTAGTGCTTGAATCCCGCATCACAATCCACACAGACGAACAATCTTCCTGCAAGGAATCACATCAAGATTCATTCTTTCCTTCCTCGACCTACTTCAATATGATAAACCACAATAAACGAAAAATCGGAAAAAAAGAGTAAGGATATTGTATGTGTTTTTAAACGAGTTCATGGTTTATTCAAAAGGGGGGAGGGGGTTTAATACAAACCTTCGAAATCTGGGTGCTCCTTCTGAATATGACAAGACAGAGCGTGGTTTCCCTGCGAGACTCGATAGGTTAGGGAAGCGTATTTATGTTGTATTGATTTCCTATGCGAACATCAATTTAGCATGAATGACTGCTCAGATGGTGGTTACCTTATAGTACTGTTCACAGACGGGGCACTGCACTCCATAGTCAATTTCCTTTTCGAGTCTCTTGCATTCATCAGAGACTATCTGGTGCACCTGTGGAAAAGAGACCATTTTTAATCCATCCATAAAAACTGTTTTAAAAAATTGCCACTGTATCCATTGATGTTCGTATCAAGCAAATATAAATGCACAAAAATCAATATCTTATCCTGTTCGTCAATCAATACTCTACCGTATCTCATTACCGTACCTGTCTCTGATGGAATACGAGTCCCTCCCATTTCTCGAAGCGACGAGCACACAAATCACACGGAAATCTGCAATAATAACGATAAAGCAATTCTAAAATCGACAGAACTACTTCTTGAATTCCCACTTCAGTAGATACACTCAAATAGGAGGTCAATGGAGGATGGAGGATCTACTTTAACTCTCGATGTTTATCGAAGTTCAAATTAGCCAAAGAACCCAAAAAAAATTCTTCCATTGTTCTGTTATCTTAAGTTATAAATTCCCGACCATCCGTGACCCCGAAGCTACAGTACCCGCCAAAAGTATTGCAACAAATTTCAAATCGTCATAACTTCTTTTAAAATTGAAATAGAGACCTGCGGTTTGGCGCGTTAGATAGAAAATGATTACAAGATTATTTCGCAATAATGGTTGTTTATCCTTCTTTAACTCGTCATTTTCGACATTCCTTTTGCCGAGGTGCGGTCGCAAAAAAAATTCCATTCTCACATAGTTTTTATGTAAAAGCTCAAACACTCGGTGGTGATAGAACATCCATTGTAGTATATATTACACTACACGTACCGTTTTTTGGTTTGCGAATAACGCTGGTAGCACTATTTCCCGACACCTCCGAAAAAATCGGAAAATCGTTTATCTCTCGTCTCAGTAGTGCTAGAGGTCCCAAATTTTGAAGAAACAATGATAGTATGGTAGAAAAATTTGAGTTCAATCGGTCGCTTATTGCGAAATTTTGAAAAATTTCGAAGTGCCATTTTTGCACTACCAGAACTCGCCACTACATTAAGCTAAAAATCTGATTTTTTGCCATGCTGTACAAGTACTGTCAGGCACCACATTCACTAAGTTTCGGGGACCTGGAAATTTGTTAACGGCCGCTGGAGTTGAAAACCCGTCGAAAGTCGGGGTGGGCGGAGCTTCTTATATGCAGGCCGATCAAATTCACCCTTTCCTCAAGAGGTCAAGTAAATCCAAATCGTGCTACTTGTTTGACAAAACGTGTATATATTATAGAAGAAGCTTTATTGAACTGGTAACCCTGTTAAATTTCAGTTTTCAAATTACTGTTTGAGAAAAGTTGCATTTTTCAACTCCAGCGGCCGTGAACAAATTTCCAGGTCCCCGAAACTTAGTGAATGTGGTGCCTGACAGTACTTGTACAGCATGGCAAAAAATCAGATTTTTAGCTTAATGTAGTGGCGAGTTCTGGTAGTGCAAAAATGGCACTTCGAAATTTTTCAAAATTTCGCAATAAGCGACCGATTGAACTCAAATTTTTCATGGAGGTGCTCTACCATACTATCATTGTTTCTTCAAAATTTGGGACCTCTAGCACTACTGAGACGAGAGATAAACGATTTTCCGATTTTTTCGGAGGTGTCGGGAAATGGTGCTACCAGCGTTATTCGCAAACCAAAAAACGGTACGTGTAGTGTAATATATACTACAATGGATGCTCTATCACCACCGAGTGTTTGAGCTTTTACATAAAAACTATGTGAGAATGGAATTTTTTTTGCGACCATTGAAGCTCGACTTATGTTGGGGAGTGTTAATGTGCAAAGAGTACTGGCTTATTCCGTTGCAAAAGGCTCGTGAGGCTGAGAGCGATCGAAAAAAAAGTTGCCACTACGCCACTTCGTGGCTCCGTGGCAACTTTTTTCGATCGCTCTCAGCCTCACGAGCCTTTCACAACGGAAACGCAGGATACAGTGCGTTCAGAACTTTTAGAGCAATTTCGGAAACGTTTTCTATGATCCCCTACGCTCTCTGAATCATTTTGGAACTTTTTGAAATTTTCGATTTTTCACGTTAGAACGTGTTAGAACACGTTCAGACACGTTTCTGACATCGCAAAACACTTTTCCTGTGATCGCCTACGCTCTCTGAATCATTTTGGAACTTTTTGAAATTTTCGATTTTTCACGTTAGAACGTGTTAGAACACGTTCAAACACGTTTCTGACATAGCAATATACTTTTCCTATGATCCCCGACACTCCCTTCATCATTTGGGAAAATATCGAAATTTTCGATTTTTCACGTTAAAACTCGGCAAAACAGGTGAAAACGTGTTTCACGGTACTCAAAACCGTGTTAGAACAGTTTCTGGCACTTGCGAAAAATGCGGCAAAAGGTTTGCCCGCAGCGGGGATCGAACCTGGGGGTCTCGGATTCAAAGTTTGGCTCGTAACCCACTTGGCTATGGATTTCGTTAATTAAATTTTGTAAAATTTGAAAGGTATTCTGGTCGGGAATCATATGCAAAAGGATTTGGGAAGATAGCGCGATTTTGAAGCGAAATATAAGGAAAATGCGAAAAACGTGACCGCCGGACACACAGACAGACACACACACAACGTTTGGACACGTTAGAACGCGTTGGCACATGCTATAACACGTCTTGTACTACGCAGCATGTGTATCGCGCGATTCTTCACATCCTACGCCTATTTCCTAGAAATTTCGACAATTCCGTCGAAAAATGATCTGAAATAATAGTCTTTAGGAATATTTTTCACTACCGTAGTCTCGTCTCACCTGTAGTCAATCTCTCCATTCCTCGCATCAAATGGGGTCGTTTGGTGAGTTTTCTTGTGAGAGACGGCAGCTCGATGAGTTTTGAAGGAACGACCACACTCGGTACACTCAAAGGGAACGACTCATTTACTATTTAAGAAACTAACAAAACATTACTTCTTCTAGTAGAAAATTCAATCCAGAATGATCGCAGACTCTACCATGGTATATTATTTTCACTCACCTCGAAATTGCCAGTGTCAACATCTGCGTGATCCCTCTCAAGATGAGTATCCAGATGACTCTCAAAGATATCGATCAGCTGGTGCAATTACAGAATGCATTACTATTTAAACATACTTTGTGAAGAGCGATACAGTTATCAGGTACGGTAGAATAGTAGGTGGTACCGTATTGTGATAGGACATAGAGGAATAATACATGTGGAATATCTTCGTAGTCACATATTTACGATGTGCTGCTTTTAGTAAGCCGACATCGTAAATATGTGACTACGAAGATATTCCACATGTATTATTCCTCTATGTCCTATCACAATACGGTACCACCTACTATTCTACCGTACCTGATAACTGTATCGCTCTTCACAAAGTGGACATCCGAAGTCTTTTGGTTGCATCGCCAGTGCAGAATCAGTTACGACGCCGTGTCTCTGTAAAAGAGGAAATGGTTATTAAATTAATAATATTATTACAATAATATTAGATTTCGCTAATGCATTACAGGCTGTATTGTACAGTTATGAAAAGGAAATTGAATCTTTCTCACTATGAGTCATATGTCAGTACGAACTTAACGTTATCATTCATCTAAATCTTAAGCGATCATTACTCCTCCTATCTCATCTCTTCACCTGTTTCTGATGTCTCTCCAATCCCGTATACTTGGGGAAGTGCATATCACAGATCTCACAGTGGAATTCACCACGAGCAGGAAGATGCTGAAATAGGGCATCTTATATGATAGGATTTCACAAATTCTGAACAGCAAAATCACTCATTAAACAAATATCGCATTTATATAATCTAATAATGAAGTTCTTTTATATGGTATGCCTAAAAGAAAGAGAAGAACTCATCTATGAATTTCTATACAGACGATGTTCTTAAATTCAAATGTGAATAGAGTAATTCTAACCTTCTTCTTGTGATTCCTCAGTGCATTCGCAGTTCGATTGGGAAGTCCGCAGATATCACATTCAAATGGACGAATATCGACTTCCTGAGAGAAATATCATACACATTATCACTACTTGAACCAACTATATTAATAGAGTAAATGTAAAGCATAGCATTTTCAGCGATTTCAATTCAATTAGACCAAATCCATATAGGGGTGAAATAAGTTACGTTCGCTCAAATCTACGTGTCCACATCCGTCAAGATTTTTTTGTCGTTTTTTATTATAGTTATACTAAATGTTGAGAAGCGTTAGAGAACAGAACCATTTCATCAGTGACTCTATGATAGATCATCTCATTTCTCACCCCATGTTCCAATCTCAGATGGTCCGACAGCACGTAATTTCCGCTGAACTTAGCATCACAGAGGGGACATCCAACTGCTCCTTCGGCCTTCGTTTTGATCTTACGAAGATGAGTCTGAGATTACGTCATCATTAGGCAATCGATGGATATTGAATGAAGGAACACATCAAAGACTCTGATTATGTTGATTACCCTGATTACTCTGATTACCAGACTAACTATTATTTCTCCTCTTACATTCGCCTCAGTAAATATGATGAAAATATTATTATTATAAATGAGTAGTAAACGTACCAATCTCTTGTGTTTCTGGAGACACGAATATCTCTTGTATGATTTATTACAGATTTCGCACTCGAACACAGAGGGAATATCGTCGTTCTGCAATTAACTCATATCTATGTCGTCATCACTACGCAATCTATTCATCGACAAGGTGGACTGGAAAGAGTCGAACATGTGGGTAGGGTTGTTCAAAGTTAACCATTAAATGCCAAATGTGGGTCGGGTTTTCCACTTTTCTTTAAAAATAAAAAAAGTTTTTTTTTCAAAAGTTGGTCTTTTGAACGCCAAAATGCGGGTGGGCTTCGTCGTTCTGTGGGTACCCGTCATCACTACGCAATCTCTTCATTCTCACCTTGTGCTCCTTTCTGAAATGATGTTCCAGTCCATACTTCCCTATGCATTCCTTCTCACAGAGTGGACACATTATTATCGTCTTGTCCTTTGACGCGGGGATGAAAACTGCAATTGCATCATCACTATGGCAACGAGGAGATAGAGACACACACTTCTATTCAATGGCATCACACTAAACATTCACAACAGATAAGCAGGGCAAAAAAAATCGAAATTCGATTTTTAATGAAAATGGCATATTTTCGATCAAATAGGAAGACAATTGTTCATATTTAAATAAACAATAAATTATACTAACTTTGATCCATTCTAATTTCGCCTTCTTCGCCTTTTTCTCCTCCTTCTTCTTCACTCAATTCTCCTTCTTCTTTCACTATTCCTCCATTCATTATATCAGCTAAGGTTTCCTTCTTCGCTTCTTCTTTCACTTCAATTTTCATCTGAAAACAAATATTTCGACGAAGTGCACTAGGATTGCTAAAGAACGGATTGAAAAAATAGTCTCGAATTCCCTGCCCAATCTCTAACAACAATCAGTAATATCCCTTCAAAAACAAAATAAATAATTATAAATAAAATAAATAGCATCCCTCACCTTCTTTATCTTCTTAACTCTCGGCCTCTCTTCTTCCTCCTCTTTCTCTTCTTCCTTCTCCCTCTCCTCCTCCTCCCTCACTTTTCTCGCTGCATTTCGTGCAGATCGACGCATTCCTTCAATTGTTACGTCATCACTAGGCAATCGATGATAGGAACCAATTAGAATGGAGGAATCGAGTGAGATCGAATTGGATCGAAATACGAAGGTAGTATCGCATCAAGAAGAGATAGATGAGTAATGGAGAGATTGATCGAGATGGATTGTGAGAAGTGAAAATTATGAGAAAAGAATTAAAAAGTGGTGGCAATGAACATAAAGAACGACCTAAGGAATATTTGAAAGGGGAAAGAGAGATGGAATTATTATATAATATAATATAATATAATTATAGGCAATTGGGAAATGAATATTTGGAGGGAGAAAGGAAGATAGAAAATCATCATTCAAAATTATAATTGATTTAATTGCAGAAGGGAACGAGGCAATACTACATCATAATCCATATAGTGTAAGGGCATTCGAGAAAGTTTCTAAGGGAACGTTCCTGTTAAAGAATCGAGCAGATTCATAGAAATAGCGCCTGCGAGAGAATACACATAAACATGAGAGTGCAGAGAGCAAGAGAAAAGAAGAGAACATATGGAATTGAGAGAACGGAGACAGCGAGAGACAGCGAAATAGTGTGCGATGTGAGGAGACGCAGAGATGATTATGGTAATACTCATAACACTACACAGTTGAGCTTGATAACCATGGAACGGAGGGGCATTCGAAAGAAATGTCGTCATCACTACGTCATCAACCGCCCTCGTATTCATCTCGATGTACAGTGGTTGGGTAGATCACTCGCCCCCCCCCCTATACCAAATAGGAATCTATTACAATTGTAGTGAGGGGATAGAAAGAGAGGGAGAAAACCCCGTCCCAACATGGAAATTGCGAGGAATGAAAGAGAGAGAGGAGCGGTTCTCTCTCTCTCTCTCTCTCTCGATCTCTCTCTCTCCCTTCCTCCTCTCTTCTCTCACTCCCCCTCTCGATTTCTCTCAATTGCAGCAGTCTTTGCCTCTCTCTCTCTCACTAGCCACAGTGCTAATTCAAATCCCTCTCCTCCCCTCTCTTCATCTCTCCCCCTCCTCCTTCTCTCTCTCCTCTCCTCCCCTAATCTCCCCCTCCTCTCCACCCAACCACCCCATACCGCGACGATCAATACGAATGAAGGACACTCACTCTCTATGTGAATCGAGAGGAGAATGGAAGGGGGAGGAAGGGAGGAGAAGGAGGGGAGGGGAGAGGGGGAGGGGGGAGAGAGAAGGGAAATGGGAGGAGAGCGCATGGAAACGTTGTGCTGCCGCACACTATCGCCATCTGTGAGGAGAATGAAATTGAGAGGAGAGAAGGAAAGAGGGGAGGCGAGAGGAGGGGTAGAGAAAGGGGAGGTATTTGGAAGGGGAAGAGGCAGTAATGGGGGGAGATACATTCTCTCTCCCGACCACTCACTTCCATAGAAGATCGATGAATGGGAAGAGAAGGAGAAGGGAGATAGCCTGGCTATAATAGCCATAACGAACCAACTATTTGTGTTGATAGTACGGAAAATAAGTAGTGACGAATTATGATTTAGTAACCTATCACACTCATTAGTAAATTGCGTCATCACAAGTATGTGAATTCAATACACGTCAGATATTCAACTGATGGAGAGATTTGACATTTGAATGCAATTAGATTCATTTATCGATTCAGCAAGAGCTTCATTAAAGTTGTAAATCATAAGCAACAAAATTCGAGGTATTCACTGAGAAGGCAAAAGTCTAAACACTGCATTGATTAGAACATAGAGAGAAAGTGAATAATGATGTACAATTCAACTAAAATGCACTTAGCAGTCAGATAACACAAATCTAAAGCGACCGATGGAAATGGAATTGAATCAGAGTGAGATCTATCCATGGTGCGATGAGTGAGTGGTACATGGTGTATATCACTCATACATATCGAGCACAGGCAATGGATCATCTTCACCATTCACATCCACTTCATCTTCATCTTCTTCTCTCACTTCTTCTTCTTCTTCTTCTTCTTCCTCCTCTTGTTCCTCTATCATCTCTCCTCCCATCACAATTCCATCATCAACCACTTCCTCTTCCACCAACTGAAATCTATTCAATTTATACCGTAATCACTTGATATATTCTATCGTATCCACCAATCAATCGATATTAGTTACAGTACCTCTTCTCTCGCCTCCACATCCACTTCCAGATCTTCCTCTTCCTTCACATTTCCCACCTGTAATGCACACATCAAATTTTATCATATATCCTCAATCGTCAATCAATCCTCTCTACAGTAAAATTAGTCTCTCAACTACCGTACCCCAGGAGGCAATCGTCGATTGAGAATCTCCAGATCTTGTCTGTCCAAATGAGTGACTCGTTGATGGAGAGCAGCCAATTGATGACTGCTTCGATGAGGATACGCTGAAAATGGCAAATTCATTTTAATTATTTATAATATCTGGCAATAGTGCTCAGAAGAGGATGGGCCGGATTTTTTTCAGGCTGATATCGAGGCGCTCAAGCGATTTTGCTTACATTTCACACAGTTTGCTTTACAAAATTGTCAACGTAAGCAAGTTCTTTTGAAATGTGAAATACATCGAATCTTGGCAAAATGGATAGATATTAATGATAAATGAGTTCTTACATTGTGCATATCGGCCTCCTCGATATTCTCTGTATCCCATTAGTCTCGGTGGAAGAGGAGGACGACGAACGACTGAAGGAGGAAGAGGAACCATCTCCTGAGATTGAAAGTTAATTAAAGATGAAATTATTTTTTAAAAGAAAAACTAAATTTATGTCATAATCATTACTTCTCAAGGTCTCAAGATTTGCCTGTTGAGCCTAAAGCTGAAATCAAGCTTGAATAAGTTCGATTTCATTTGAATCAATACTATACAATTCTGCTAGCAAACAAATAAAGGGGATGTAACATACGATATTCATCATCTCATTCGCGTCGATAATTCCCTCTTCCTCTACAATTTCCTCCTCACCATCATCGTACATTTCACCTGAATACAACAATTTAATATTTATGACTAAATAACTTATGAATTTTAAATTATAAATAATAAGTGAAATACCGTACCCTCAATTTCAGGTTCGAGATGGGGCGGCATCAGATACATGTACTCATTAATCTCCGATCGAGAGAGACCCGAGAATTCTGAAATAAGAGAAATATTAATCAGAAAGCAATTTGATTTCCAGTAAAATCGATTGAATCTCCCTTTAGTATTCGATTTGATTACCGTATCCCCATACTCTACAGTAATCCCCTCTCTTCTCACCTCTTCCAGATGCTACAGGAGTGAGAATTCCCTTCTCGAGCATTCTCTTCGCTCGATTTCTCTCCACTGCCTGAACGAGCATTCATTTGATGAGAGCACTCTCTTCAATCAATATCCCTGACTACCGTACCTTTCTCATTCGTTGTGCTTCGACGACCTTTGCCATTTCGGGATTCCTCTTGAGATATCCTTGAGTGTATTTCACTGGCACATTGTGAATCTAAACAAGAACTGGATAATGAACAAAAGTCGTAAGATAATCGCGATTTTGTATTCAATACAAAAAGATTGCGAATCGAAAGCATATATTATAAATAAAGATTTAAAATAATTAGAATAATTTAATTGTAAGCATGCCTGAGTCTTGTGTGCCCTCACTCTCGCCCAATGCATGAATCCCATTCCACAGATATCACACGCGAAGATGAAACCTGAGAGAATACATTTGAACTGAAGCAATATCAAGGAAAATTCAAAGATGTAATGTACAATGAATAAGTGATAAAAAGCAAAACGAACGGTTGTGATCGGGATGGACTTTGTTGACGTGCTCAGAGAGAGCGTGGTTGCCCTGAAACATACTTACAAGTAGTTTGTCATTGATATTATTAAAAATCATTACGGTGACATTTAGTCCTGGTGAAATGTATACACATCGAGACCACAATTATCCTTCAATACCCCACACGTATCGCTTGTGTTCAGAATCCAGACGAGTATTACCTATCTCAATCAATCAATTAACTGTCAACATACAAAGAAGTAGAGGTTGCACACAGGGCACTTCGCTCCATAATCTCTGTTCTTCTCTTGCTCCTTAGCACGAGCTGTCACTTCCTTGTGAATCTAAAAAAGGAGATCATTAGAGACTAAAATAGCATCATTGATACCAAATACGGTAATTGAATTTAGTTACAATAGCTATAATTATTTCGAATGTAATACAAGTTAAATAAATTCAAAACTATAATAGGGATGACTGTTTCGCTCCCTTTTCGTGCCTCCTCAATGATACTCACCTGTTTCTGATGGACGACTAATCCTTCCCATCGAAGGAATCGACGCTCGCAAAGATCACAACCAAATCTGAGAAGAACAATATGACGTCACAAGTATAGAAAACTAATGTTAATTAATAAACACTAAGATAATAAGTATAAACAGTGATTTTCATGGGCCCCGAATTCTGGGAGCCGCGCGAGAGGGTCTGACGACCGGGGGAGGGGAGGGGGAGGTCGCCAGAGCGGGAAATTTAAATTTGCTTTTTTTTTTAAATATTATCACAACAAAAAAATGATAAACACAAAATTACTATTCAAAAAAATATTTTGAATAATCACCAATGTTTAGAAACACGTTTACATTGGTTTTCAATCAAGAATTTCACCATTATGCGACCCCCTTTAGCCCCTCGCAATCACTCTCCCATGTAACTAGACATGTCGTACGACAACTCCTGATATGTGTAAGAGTCCCAGTTGGGAGAAGTTTTGAGAAATTAACGTCTACTTTGGCAGGATTCACACTTTTCTTAATTTTAGACTACCCATATCTTCTGAACGCAATCATACTCCCACCTGTGCGAAGGGGTTTTCTTGTACTACCCGGGAAAACCTATCGACTGAAAAAAAAATTGATCAAAAACCTTTTTCCAAACGTGAGATATCTCATTCCCTAGAAACACCCGAAATGGAATATTTTTAGGGAGGATTTCGGGAATGCAATTTCTCGGCAGTAACACGACGTAACTTCGTACAAACAATTTTAAATCACATATATACACCATGGTTATCGATTTACCCCTTCGCAAAGCCATAATATTCACAATTATTTAAAAATTGTAAAGTATAGGGCAACAAGTGAAATATAAACAGTTGGCGATTCACTTCGTTCGGTATACTGTAAATCACTTGGTCTACGTTTGCGAGGGGGTTCCCTTAATCCGAGACCATGAAAATCACTGAGTATAAATATCCGTGTCTCACTTGAATGCAGCTTCTCCCGGTCTCTCCCTTGGAATCATTCTCTCTGGTCTTCTCTCCGCTCGTTTCGCAGTTCTCTCAGCCGATGACAGAATGGCACACTCGTCTTGATGCACCTGTATTTTAAAATATATATTTTCTTACAATTAGAGATATAAAATTGGTGAAAAATCACCTAAATAGGAATTTTTCTAGACAACTGCAAAACCAATTATTGTTAGTATTTGTCAATTTCAAATTACATAGTAGTTTTTAATTATAAACTGACAATGGCAAGATGATTGAGTAAATATGCCTCTCTCCTATACGACGCTCCACATTCTGCACATCGGAATGGCTTGTTCTGCAGTCGAGCCTAGAAAGAGATACAAGTATAGTTGTGTGTATGTAACTGCACATAGAGATATCAAGGCCCTTTCATCACATTTCTCCATTATTCGACCATTCAAAGTGAAATTATTTTACAATGTAAAGTATAAATATGTACTTGTTCTCCAGTATGTGTAATATTTTACTCAATTACCAAATGTAGCTCAACTCACAAGAATGGGCAATTTGACGGGTGCAGGTTGCACTTCGAATGTCTCCACATCCACTAGATCCTCTTCGATCAATTCCTCTGGACCTACACGACATCATTATAAACTTGTATAGATGAGCAAGAACAATTTCTGATTGGTTAAAAGAGGGAGGGAAAGTGACTGGTGAATTTGAGCAAACAGAAGTTAGGATCTGATCCAATATCGTTAAGGCTTGAACCGAAATCGAGAGTGGTTTCGGCAAAAGCGGGAGGGTTGTTACTGGCTACACCATAGGGCATACATCTATCCTTGTTTCTATTATTCCATTCCCTTCTTTCTCATTTCCTCACCTTCATCATCTTCCTCAATTTCTTCCGTCTCCTCAAATTCTTCTTCTTCTTCGCCCATCAATTGCTTCCGACGAGAAATTACTAAATGAGATTGGAATATCGCATTTATCATCACACCTCATTTATTATTTGCCACTCAACGCTTTAATATAATATTTTATCAGTGTTGTAAACAACTATCGTACTGCCTTAATTAAATGATTTCGTACCATTAGTCTTCGAAGACGGAGTATCTCTCATAGTCGATGTAGACGCTGATGCTTTTGAAGGACTTCGTGGTGATTTACGAGGAGAGACAGGAATAGAGCGGACTGAATGACATAGAAGTGATATCATTCGAATCAATTAAAGAAAACAAAATAAGGAATGAATCGACTTCCATTTCAATGAAGTTAAATCACACGCATACCCTGTGCAGCCTTCTTCACTGTTCCCTCTTGCTCCTTTCCACTTTCATTCACTCCTTCTTCTTCATCTTCTCCCTTCACTACTACATGAGCAGTAGCACTCGCTCCAAGTTGATTATCCAGTTTAGGTGGTCCCTCCTCAGAATCCTGAATAAAATCAGTTTGTAAAAAGCAAGATCGAATTCCCCGTTTGATGAAAAATAAAAAAAAAGTTAGTTGTTCAACCTCGGCCTGTGTCGCATCTTCTTCAACATTCGCATTTCCTTCAGCAGCATCTCCAGTAGGTTCAGCAGCTTTGGATGGTTTACTCTTTTTCTTCCTTCCTCTTCTTTCAACTCTTCTCATGGGATCATCGATAGCCATATCATCTTCGATATCATCCATACGAACAAGATCTGCAATGCATTCATGTTAGCAGAAGCGTTTGTAAAGCAAGCATTAGTAATTTCCGTTACCGGACTAAGCAAGGGACCGCTAAATTCAAACAGTGAGATAATAAATGACGGAGCCACCCCGGGTTAGCCCGGTCTGCGGTCCGGTAAAGTAAACTAGTGCCGAATCAGTATTCTTGCGCGTGCATTTAGGTATGCAGAACAAATGTAGAAATCTAAGTGTAGAAGAAGAACAAAACAAAATGAAAAATACCTCCATCAGACTCAATCGAACTCTGCTTTCTCTTCCTGCCTCTTCCGCGTCTTTTAGTCGCAGGAGTAGTGGCGCCGGGCTGAAAATACTTTAAAATATTCAAAGAAACATGAAAAACACAGGCTAAAAAGAATTGAAAACGGCTGTGTTTAGAGTAAATAAAAAGCTAGCCAACCTTGTACGTGTCATCAACTTGTTGTGCAGTGTCGTCTTCGTCGATTGGATCTTCCTGAACAAATAAAACACTGAGTAACGTAAAGATATGAAATGAAACACTAAAATTGGAAAAGTAACAGTCGAACCTCCTCAATCTCCTTGATCACATCAGCGTCTTCTTCTTTAATTCCCCTTCCGGGAGTTTCCACGAGGAATCCATCGAAGTTGGCCGGCTTTCTCTTCCTTGGTGAGCTTCTTCTTGTGTTATCTGCCTTCTCAGCTACTTCCTCCACTTCCACTTTCACTGGGACATTAGCGGTCTCTGAGGGAGGAACATCGGAGATGACTTTGCGAGGGCGACCACGAGGTCTACCAGACATGGCCTGAAATGTAAAATAAAATTTAGAATTTAAACAACGACAGAAAACTCGAAAACAGTGCAGAGGTGTGGGAAAAATTAGGGCACGCGATCACAAACTGAGCGTGGTAAGACGCTCAATTTGCGATAGACTTTTGGGCGCGAAAATTTAAAATCCAATTCTAGGCGTTGCTCAGGGATAAAGTGCCCCGTATTTGAGCTTCTGAGAATGTATTCTTATTGGCCGAATTATTGACCTTAAAATTATACATACGTCAACTCGATATCGATCAATAAAGCAGGGGAAAATAAAGCCGCAGTTTGAATATAGTTCTTACAGTACCCATACGCATCGCTAACTGCGCGCACCTATTCGCTGGGACAGCTCGGATTTACTGGGTCAGTTTTATGTTATTTATAAATACGAATATTTGTTGTTTTTTCGCCGACTATTTTTTTGATAATTGATTTCGATTTTTGAAATAAAAATATGAGTTATTTTAATGAAGGTATTACAAACATATCAAATTTCGAAATGTTTATTTACTACTCCGAAGTCTGAAGCACATAATATCACATTTAAGGAAACAATATATTTAGACATTGAAAAGTTGATTTGAGTAATTTTTTCTTCATTTTAGTGACTTTGAGTGAGTCAGCGAGCGATTCGTTTCGAAGGAAGTCCCGCAGTTCCTGAAGATAAATGATCAATATTTTTAGATGTCTTGAGATCTCTCAATCAATTCTCACCATGTTTCTCAGTAGCCATATGTTCTCCATGTTCCAATTGCATCTTTGTATTTTCTTCCCACATCGAACCAACGTCTGACTGAGATCCCATCTTGAGAACACCTGAATGAGACTGAGTAAAATGAATGTTCACTCCACTTCAATCACCTGTGACCTACCGAAATTAGACATATGTGTTAAACCAGGCACACTTTTTGGAACGAACTTTAAATCTGTTAGTACATTCCAAGATAAATATAGTATTATTCACTGCAAGAGCTAATCCGGCACTGCCCTACGTTTACTATCACCAACTAATTCAGATGCTCCCCACTCTCCTTTTGCATCTATGGTCGTAATTGTTTCTGTATCACCAACGTGCTCATTTATTTTGACTTCTAATAAAAACTGACTTATTGTTGCTGCAACAGAGAGAATCATGAAGAAAGTGATGACGAAATAACGAAGATTCATATTTGGGGATTTTAAGATCGGAGCTCCGTTCTCCTTTTATACAACTGTCTCGTGTTTACATTAAATTCGTCTTTAGATAAGTTGGTCGAGGCGATTAAAGTACATTCTTCCGAGTAAATTCAAGAGATTCCTGTTGACCATTCTCGAACTCACTGGAAAAACAGGAACTCGTGAGTGTGGAAGGAACATTTTCCCCGCAGACAAATCAGAGAATTCTATTAATCTCAGACTCGACCATCCAATCAAAAAGAAGATGCAGACCCCGATGAAATTAAAGAGAAGACTACAAGAAGATGTGATTGATCATTGAAGTGTGATCAATTCATGATCGGCCCTCGTAAGGAACGCTCACCTTTAGAAAAGACGAGCAAATAAAGAGAGATCTTGTCAAAGAATCCGAAAGAATCCTCATGGAATATCAATGATCCCCCTCAGGGGGGAACTTCGTCAACTTTACAGTAAGGGCTTTGGAGAGAGAGAGCATGCAAAACTGAGAGGGACTCTCTTACTTTTGTGCACTCTCTCGCCCTGACCCCTATACCTATGGAATAATGTGGGGGGGGGGTTATACCCATTATTTGACCTATGTTAACTGTATAGTCAGGAAGTTACTCCTCACTCAATCGTAACGCAAACTCTCACGGCTTCGAACCTATGGACATCCGAATTTTGTTTGCAAAAAAGGTATGAATCAAATTGGCGTTCGTCCGTGACAGTGGGGGGAACGTCCACTCATTCTTCAATCTCTTCCTTCGAAGTCCAAGATTGCCTTCCTTTTTTGCATGAATCAGGAGATAATCTGTAGAGGTCACACTGAGTCATTGAAGGAGATGAGAAAAGACGACGTCCCTTCACTTATGGTCACTTACTATCAATTCCGGTGATATTCGTCTTCACTCTCCTATTTTATCGACGTATTCCCAAGTGGTTTAGGAGCGCACAAAAATAATTCCAATCTTAATATTCCCAGAGCGAGTGTTTAAACTCTAATGCAAGAGAGTGTGCAAAAATGAGAGAGCTGATCTTTTGTTTTCGTATACTCTCTTGCAAATTAAAGTTTCAAACTCTCGCTCTGGGCATATGGAGTTTCAAACTCCTAGAGTTATTTCTTTGCGAGAACCCCAGTGTTCGATTCCCGTGAGTGTACACTCAACTTCTTCCATAAACTTCCCTCTCATTCATCTCTACATCGTCACAAAGCCTTCTCTACTCGTCTCTATCCCCTTCTCTTCTCTTTTTCCTCCTTGCAAGTCTCCTATTCCCTCGTTTCTCTCAATGCAAACCATACGAGGTTCGTTCAGAGGTCGAAGTCTCTCAATGCAACAACACTCTTTTGACGGCCTCCTCTTTCTTTTCTTCGTCTCTGACTAATCGGGATTACTTCCATGGGCATTCTTCCCCTTTCTTCAAGGAACAGGACGAAGCTCGCAAACTCTCTTGCACCTTCTCCTCGGGGGAAAAACATTGCAACTCCAGAAGTCTTGGCTACCGAGCGACGGCTTTAAAAGTGCCTATCGTAGAAGTGATTAGACATATCAATCGTCACTCGGTAGCCACCACTTCAGGAGTCGACGACTTATTTCCCTCTGATCCCTTCCACACCTCCATCAATTAAAATTATTCCACACCTACATTCAGGGATCAGGGCGAGAGAGTGTGCAAAAGTGAGAGAGTCCCTCTCGATTTCACACGATCTCTCACTCCTAAGCCCTTTCTGGTTGACGGGTCTGTGGAACAGTGTGAATTGAGTGTGATGGCGATGTCTGAATAGTGAGATCACACCATTAATCTTCTTCTGCACTTTCCCCTTGTTTGCATCATAGTCTCTCTCTCTCTCACTCACTCTCTCTCTCTCTCTCTCTCTCTCTCTCTCTCTCTCTCTCCCTTCTAACTTTCCCCCTCTCTATTCATGTTCACTGACCTCTTCTGGAGGTTCATTTGTGTCTCCGTTCGTCTTTTCTTCTCACTGTCACTGATCACTTTCTTTTCTTTCTCTCCGGCGTTCCGATCAAAATATTTGTGGTGGAATCGTGTGATTCTGCCGTTTCTTGGAGACATCGATGGCATTTCTTCGTTCTTTTCCGTATTTGTCTCACTTCTCACCACGTCTTTTTGCGATTCCTTCGGTTCGTGGGAAAGATGAACTGGAAGATTTGAGTGGAGAGAATAGAGAAGACGACCCTTCTATGCCAATCCATCCACTATCTCACATTCTGCAGAAATGTTCCAAAGTCTAGTCAGCAATTTATCTAATTATGTATTATGGACTCTTCAATTGCTTATCCATTCTCTCCTCACATCATTCCAAACCTCCAGAGAGGGGTCAGGGAGACAGAGATTGCACAAGTGAGAGTCTCTCTCTCTCTCTCTCTCTCTCTCTCTCTCTCTCTCTCTCTCGATTCTACACGCTCTCTCACTCCAAACCCTTGTAGGGTAGAACTGCCCGTGGAATGGCATGTCCCCCCCCCTTAGTTTCCATTTCCTTGCCTATCTCTTTCATCTGTGGGCCGATCTCGCATCTAAAGTGTCAGCGATAGAATTGCCTCTCTCTATTGTGAAAGTGTTCATCTCAATTGCCCTCCATCTTCCCAATTGTTCTAGAATCCGCGAGAAAGTGACTTGGATGGTCAACTCCCGTCAATTGCAATCATTTCACTTCGCCCTCTCCAACTTCTTCCATTGTATTCATCTGCAATTTGATCGCCATTCAAACTCAATAGAGAATAGAAGCCATTGGTGACTCTCCCACTCAGAGAGTCATTCACTCACTCATTCGGCACAATTCCCTACCAATCAGTCCAAATATCACTCTGATAGTCTGTTCTTCTCGATTCTTGCCCTTCTCCATATCTCGTATTACCTTCTCCTCCAGATCTCTCTCTCTCTCCACTGCCCTTCTTTCTCCTTGTTCTTCTTTCTCGTTGTCTGCTCGTTTCTCTTTGAGAAAATGCAAAAGTTGCGATTGATCTGGGAGAGAATCAGAGATTTCCAGAAAAGAATGAGCATCTCTCAATGATTGCACTGAGAGGTGTGGGATATCAGATCGGATCTGATTAATCAGGATCTCATTTGATCGTTCCATCCCTCTCTTCTCCATATTTATACAGATTCTGCCCTTATCCCATCTTCTTCTCATTTTCTGCAGTTTCTTCTCTTCTCCATTCTTAGTCTCTTTTGCAGAATTCAATGAAGGCGTGAAACCTCAAACCGCTCGTTCGATGTCTATTCTATGCCCCTTTCTTGTTTCTTTCTTGATCTTTCTCTGTACGGAGGGTGAACTCCCGATCCTTCCTCTATTCACTCTTCGACCTCTATGCTTTCCCATTCATTCTCCGATCTGCCTCGTAGATACAAAAGTTGAACACCAGAAAACAAAGATTCATTCTTTCCTTTGGAACATCCCTAGCGTAGTCCACAATTTTGATCGAAATAAAAAAATAGAAAGTTTCCCCCAAGTTTTCATGCAATATCTGGTGATTCCTGTCATAAACAACACACTTGAATCGGATCGAATTTCTTCCGATTTGTTTGTGGATACGATAGAAGTGCAAAGAAACTCCCAGTCCACTTAAAAGTTCATAAGAAAAAGTGGATTGGTAGATAGGGGAGAATGAGAAATGACTTTCTTTCTCACTCTCTCGATCAGACATCGGGAGCAAGCTTGACCCCCTGTAATCAACCCTGTAATGGAATGAGAGACACGAAATGGGGGAATCAGACACCGTCTCATCTCTCAATTCAACCAACGTTCTTCTGCAGTGCATATCATCTTTGGAGTTTGCATGATTCTCCAAGCCCCGCCCACTCTTTCGCACCCATGCTTCCTCTTGGTCATTTCGTGTGTGTTGTTTCATCAGCCCGTTTTCGCGATATTCTTCCTTTCTCATAGGGAAATAAGGCTACGAAACGATAAGTCTAAGCTGGATAGCGACGACTTTCGAAGTCTAATCGCACCGCTTTCCTGCACCTATTAGACTTAGAAAGCCGCTTTCCAGCTTAGACTTACGAATCGTACATTTGCATTTCTTACAGGTGTTCTCCATTCTCAATGAATGTAGTGACAAGGCTTACTGTACTCATCGTTATCTTTATCGATCGAGTACTTTCACAAACTTGTGCCGTCCCCGGAAGACTTGGTGAGATATTTTTCGTCCACTCTTTAAAAAAATTTCTACGATCAGTACATCAAGTGAAAAAAGTTCACTTTCCTGTAAGTGAAAGTAATTAGAAATAAGATACATTTCACTTACAGGCAAGTTAATTATTTCACTTGGTATCCTGAATCTAGTAACTTTTTTCTGAGTGTGCAACATCAATTAATTTTTATAACTTTATATTTTTTCACTACCACTCGTGTAACGTTTTGTTGAATATCTTGTTTGCAATGTGATCGAATAATTTCAATTTCAGATGAATGTTTATTCCTCATTCCGGGTGATCCGACCACAGGCCTTTGTCCAACTGGAACAACTTGTCTCACCAACCTCAACCCTCCACGTAAGACATTCATTCTTACGATAAAATGGTCGAAGATATCGAGTAGTCTTTCGAAGAACAACATCGTGTTTGCTTTCTTCTGAGAGCAACTTCATAATTCATGCGTCGATTGTTGATTCAGTCGTCGTCATTGCAGAGAATTGACCAATCTTCACACACGTACGCAGAAGGGGCGAAAATTGATCTTTTGGCTCTTAGGGGATCATTTTTTGACCGAAAAGGAGAGTAGCGAGGAATTTGAAAGGAGTGGAGTCAAGAGTGCAAACTGACGGTGTGTGTTCAGTTTGCTGCACCAATGAGTTCATCGAACTCCCGACTGTGCCTCCCATTACGACAACTACAACGACGACCACTACGACCACGACCACTGCAGCACCTGCGACAACCACGACAGCTGCAGCAGACACCTGCTTTGACCAAGTTAATCCCATCACTGGACTCTCCGATTGCTCAGCACGGTGAGTCATTGTAGAGACTGGGAGCTGTTTTTCTGCATAGCTTGATCACCGAATTTGACGATTGAGGAAAGAAAAACAAACTTGAAAGAAGGTGAGAAATTGGTGAAGTTGTTTGATCCTTGGCTCCTCTTCCTTTGTTTGGCAACAAACTATGGCCCTCCTTTTGTTCAAGAGAGCGCATGACGTTCTCTCTCGGCCTGTACGGGGTATCCACTCACTCACAAAAAGATCATCTTTTTCAAGATGAACCTTTGGCATCGGGGGTGAGGGAAGTGTTGGTCTCCCTTCAATCAACGTGTTCTCCTCCTTCTCAATCTACTCCCCCAACCTGCAAAAAGAGATCGATTCACTCAGATTTCCCATTGAATTCATCGAAGTTTCCCCTTGATTGTTGGAAGTCCAAGAGAGATTTGAGAGAGAGAAGAATAGACACGGGAAGGAACGAAATATGAAGGGGGAAGGGCAAATATCCTGGATAGAAATGAATTATTAATGAGGGAAAGTATGACTGAGAGATCAATGAGGCCAGGGGGGTCCATTTCATGGCGAGTGGTTGGAGAGAGAATGGCTCCCTTGTAGCCATTCCAATTTGTCCTTAGAGTTATTGCGAAATGGGGTGCAATAATGAACGAATCTGGGTAAGAATAGTGTGACATTAAATGTATTACAAATGCTACGACATTTTGAAGTAGCTTAAATATTATTATAGATATTATTATACATTGCAGGAGTTATCTGTGCAGCGACAGCAATTACTTCTCCATTATGTCTACTCAATGTCCACTAACTTGTGGACGATGCACGAGTACTACAGGCAGAACAAGTACGCTTATCGATTTTTAGTTCAATATTTCTTAAAGAAGGCCTCCCACGAATATTTGGTCACATAGACTGCCAACGTAGTGTTGGGGGGGGGCTCACCCGAGCACATTGCAACGCATCCGAAATTCTAAAGTAATCAATAAATCGCTACATTGGTGCTCAAATGGCCGCAAAGGTACCAAGAATCAACAGGCAACGCGTGCTAGGACGCGAAAATGAACTGAGAAAAATGAAGCTGCCAACGATATAATAATGTTCCGTCCTATTGATAATATCGGTTTTCATCTAAAATATAATATTTTTCGCAAGGGAATGCTTAGAAATTGCCCCTAATGCTAGTGTGTGCGCTCCATTTTTTTTCCAAATACAGTACACCTGAAAAATGCGAAAGATAATGGAGCGCGCGCACATGTATTCGGGACAATTTCTAAGGATTCCCTTGCGAAAACTATTATATTTTAGTTGAAAACCGATATTATCCATAGGGGGAAACATTATTATATCGTTGGCAGCTTCCTTTTCCTCCGTTTATTGTCCTATCTTCTGGTCCTAGCACGCGTTGCCTGTCGATTCTTGGTACTTTTGCGGCCATTTGAGCACCAATATATCGATTTATTGATTACTGTAGAATTTCGGATGCATTGCAATGTGCTCGGGTGAGCGCCCCCAACAACACTACATTGGTAGTCTATGTGACCAAATATTCGTGGGAGGCCTTCTTTAAAGGGACCTGGTACTGCAAATGAAGTGAATTTCAGATTAAAGAAAATTTTATTCCGATTCGAATGCAAAAAACCGCATATTTTTACGATTTTTTTGAAATTAGTTATGAATTTTCAAAGATCCCGTTTCAGGCCAGAATGACCCGGCGCTACTGTGTTTAGCGGCTAAACACAGTAGTGCCGGGTCATTCCGGCCAAAAATGAGACCTTTGAAAATTCATAACTAATTTTAAAAAAATCGTAAAAATATGCGGTTTTTTGCATTCTAATCGGAAGAAAATGTTCTTTAATCTAAAATTCACTTCATTTGCAGTACCAGGTCCCTTTAATGATTGAATGTTGAGGCATACAGTTCTTACTGTTAAATTATAAAATATCGTAAATATTAGGTCATATCGATGTGTGTGCTACAACTTTTTCTCCCCTAGCTTAGACTTATCTTAGTTGGGCTGTTTCGATTTCTTAGCGCGAGAGATCTTATGATAATCATATGATGAGCATAACTTCAGCCTGCGCCGACCAAGTGAATCCGATCACTTGTTGCGTCGGTCAAGATCCGTGCACTGGAGAGAGAATAACTTCACGAGCTGCATGCAAATCTGACTGTGCAGCCATGTAAGTTTATATCGATATTCACAATTTCTTTTATTGCGACTCGCTGATTTTCTTTTTAGCAATTTTTTTATTTGTTGACCATTGCAATTGTCGATGGTCCCCCAGTGGACAGACCAATTGGGGAAGATTGAATGAGGAATGGATCCCCGATGAGAGTTCATAGTTCACCCATTGGCAAATCACCTTTATCTTTTATTTCTCCAATTAATTTGACAGTATTGGGGCAAAACATACATACAAAGTAGTCACTAAAAGAATTGTAATTTCTATATAGATCGAGAGATCATCAAATTCAATCCATTTTCAGGGCAAGTTATTGTGTAGTACCCGCTTACTACAATCTCATGACGATTCAATGCCCTCAAACATGCAATCGATGCTCGATGACAATTAATCAACCAACTGGTGAGTACTCAGAGGGACTTCTGGGCTGTAGTGTTGGTAGATCGAATAATCCTTTTCGCGAATACAATTATTCGGTCTAACAACACTACGGGCTGCCGTGCAACGACTTTCAAAGATTAATCGACTCGTTCCCCTGTGTTTATTAGACTTTGAGTCGTGGCTGGCCATCTTAGACTTATCGAGTCGTTGACTTATTTCTCAGTAGAAATCAAGTGTTGTATCAGATTACGACTGGTTCAGCCCTGTTTTGAGGGTAGTTTGGATGCTGAATGAGGGCACGCAATGATTGTTTGAGTAGTCCAAGTGTTGAATGACTGCCAATGGGACAGTCGGAACCAAAACAACGAGAATGTGCAAGTAGACAAACAATGGAGAATTGAGATGAGGGAAGGGCAGAAAGAGAGGGAAGAGAAGAAGAGTTCGGATGAGAGGAGAGGGAGAAAGAATCAACTTCTATCCATTGCAGGAACTTGTGTTGACCAACTAAATCCCGTTACTGGATACTCCGATTGTCCACAACGGTATGTTGTATCTCAATTATTCGGTGTATCTCGCTGTAATCAGTGCCCGTGGGGTATAGCTAGGTCTGGCGGAAGGAGTAGCCTTTTGGATAGAGCTGAATTAGCGCTGCCTTCGATAGCTAATTTCTAGCTGATTTCTGTCTTTTAGCTGAAGTAGCCATAGTACTAAGTAAATGACTGAGTAGATACTTTGAACCGACTAAAAATCGACGGACGAATACAATAATCAAAACTTTCCTCATTCCAGATCATCTTTGTGTCTCCAAAGTCGATACTTCGATCTAATGGGAACTCAATGTCCTCGAACTTGTGGACGATGCACATCAACTGGATAGAAGAAGGAAGAAAGACTGTTGAAAACCTCCTTTGAAATCAGGGGGAACGTGACTTTTCCCATGTTCCCCGGTGCAATTTGGGTCAATTTGTGTGAACTTGCGAACATTCGATCTCCTAGTCACCGACGATTGTTTGTGTAGTGTCCATCGCTGGTCGGATTAGGTCTTCGATCTTGCACTCTTTCCCCTCCGGTTCTTTCTCACTTTCCTTCAGCCTCTTCTGCCCTATCGGATGTGTAATGCGGTGATACTTACTTCGCACCTGAATTATCGTAGCTCTAGGCACTTTTCTTCCCCGGGATCACAATAAGTTTTAGTTTCGTCATCTCGGGTCATTCAATACCTTGAGCTTTCATCATTTGATCCATAACCAATTGATGCAGTGCAGTATTGTCTTTCCATTCACACACTGGTATCAACTAATATTCAGATCTTAGTCGTCCCCATACCATTTCGAACTAATAATGCATCGAATTTCATAATAAAGCCGTTTAATAATGCCTATCAATTCACTCCTTGATGTCACAAATATAAAATACAAATCAATCGGACTGGTTAAAGTATCAAAAATTCCAATTTTTTTACACAGTGCTTAAAACAATCATGCAAGTTTGCATACGTTCAGTTATACACTTACTTTTTCTTCTTCTGTGCATTACAAAAGAGTATAAATGAGCTCAGAGTATTTTGGCTGACGGAATGACGTCATGTTTCAGTTTCTTTCCTCGTAAATTCTATGTTCTTGTCAGATTCCGATTAGAGTTGCTCTGTCGTGTCCATTTGTAAGATTGTCTTAAAACAAAATAATTTATCGAGCATTGGTAACAATGGAATCTGAGATCAATGAAAAGATAGGACGAGGACAAACAATTTCACATAATCTTGAATACTTTGTCAGCCAAACTACTGAATCCATTACTGAACCCATCGAGTACTTGATTGAATCTCCTCCATGCAACAACAGGAAGAGATGGTTCAGGAGGAACCATCTGACCCCCTCCCATTGGTCCCATCGGACCCATTGGACCCATTGGACCAATCTGACCTATAGGTCGACCCACGGACATCGGTAGTGGACCCATAGGTTGTTGTGGTGGAACCATAGGAACCGGGAACTGGCCCATCTGCTGTTGCGGCGGTACTATGGGAGCAGGGAAGGAACCCATAGGGTTCATCGGAACTTGTGGTAGCATCGCTTGGTTCCGTGCCAATGCTGCGGCCTGCAATTTAGTAGTGATGATGCAATATAATTAGGTTTAATTTGCCTGAGCATCTTCTTGTGTAACAGGGGCGAGTTTCCACTGTTGATCTGCTCCAAGTCTCCAATTATATCCAAGTCCCTCAATAGATTTCGTTAGAAACGTTCACTAATAATTTAGTCAATTAATAGATTAAATATTTAGTATATTCCGTCGTTCGTTAATACTTACATTTGCCGAGTTTGAATGTTGTCTATTGGCTAATTCCTCTGCGAAAAGGGAGACCTGAAGAAGAGAAATGAGAAGAGAGAGAAACTGTGATCGACCTGATTATTACTGGATGGAATTGAAATGGAAGAAGGAGAGGAAATAAGAGTGGGAAGTGGTCGATCGAATCGAGTAGCAGAAGAATCAATTGAGAATGATGTGATTGCCTAAAATATCTTAATAGATTTTATTTCAAATAAAAAATCATATCGATAAAATAGCGTACTTGATCAGGCTTCTTCAATGGCTCTGCGTCAATTATCTTCGATTCGAGTGTTACTAGACTGATTTCCTTACCGGTTAGCTAAAAAGTTTGTCACGATACTTAAACCTCGTCATTCCATTTTCCCCTACTTTCGCTCATTTCCTTGGACAAGTAAACCATTTTCTAGTAATCATTGTCAGTTAGTATTAGTAACAAATGTTCTTGCAATTTCGAAGTATGAATAAGTGAAATTACTTTCAACTGAAATTCGACTGTGCGATCTAAGTCGTTGTGAGAAAAGGCTTCCCCACCATTTCCAATAGTACATGTCTCCTTCCATTTGATGCTTCAGTCGTCTCTTCAACAGGGAATCCATTGGATATCCACACTCCGATTATTGCCTCAAATTCACTTTAATCACTGAAGGATTTTAGATGATTCTAAGGGGGAAGTCGTCAAATCACACAAAAAACACTTACTTTGCATGCTACAATACTCTCATTCTTGTTGAATTGGGTGACTTCAGTACAAGAAGTTGTCGGATCTGCACCGCATTCCGTCCTGGTTAAATTACGTTCATTCAAGTCGTCTTGATTACTAGTTTAAGATATTAGGATGTAGTGACTAAAGAGCAACTAAATGCTAAACATGTCTAATGACTAAAGTCTAATGTCTAAAGACTGACCTGTGTTGAATGGGACATGGTTTCTCGCAGCCGCAGCAACAAAGTGAAGAATGAAAAGAATTGACGGTCGACACAATCAATAATAGAAGGAGGACGATTGGATACTCGTTCATCGTTGGAATAAAGTGAAAGGGAGAGGTGAGACTACCATGCCCGCCACTCAATGTTTACCCTCTCAAATACCCGTTTTATCCGATTGTACAAGGCCTGTTTGAGTGATGATCCAAGGCTAAGCAAGGTTACGAAACGAGAGAATCGATGGTTCATTCAATCCTCTGGTTCAGAAATCCTAGTGAACTCCTACTCATTTTCCTAGTAATTACAATTACAATTACAATTATTTATTCCGCCAGAGGGCTATTAGCTTCGTTTATGTGTCGTTGATCGTCGTTATAGTAGTTGGCAGAGGTCCGTCGTCTCCAGAATCCACAATAGAATTCTAGTAGGAAAATGAGTAGGATTCCACTAGGATTTTGGCGTGACGGATCCGTTTATCAACTTGATCGCTTTTACTGACCCACAACAAGTGATAAGTAAATAACTTTCGATTACTGCTCTACTTCTGTTCACATTTCTCTCATATCTCGTCTAATCATTAATCTCATGGGGAAATTGTTGTCAACGGCAGTGATTCTTCTCCTTTTCGCCCCTTCTTCCACATCATTTCGTACTCTTCTCTGTTGCTGTGGATGCACTACCAAACCGTGTCCGGAGGTAATTCAAGCAACTTTGACATTATGGCAGTTTACCATATGCACTGTGGATTATCGATCTGTGACAGGTCATCAGCAAGCCTTACCCTAAGCCTAGGTATCTCAAGACCGAAATGTAAAATCGATAATCAATATTCTCATGCACGATGGTACCTCACGGTGCATATGACAAAATCTAATTAAGGTGCCTCCATTCTGTCCTTCTCCTACTGCACCGTGCACGGGACAGGCCGATGGACCGGCGATTATCGATTGCAATGGTGAGATCGATCGATAGACGACAATAACTACCGTATGCTTGCAGAGTTGCAGTCGCTGTGGGATCAGGCGATCGTCGAAAGTGCCGTGGAATCGAGTGAGAAGGAGGCGAATATTGTACGTCGAGTGGTTTGAGATGGAAATGGTTTTATTTATTATAGAGTGGAATTGAATCACCCGGATGGATGCCTTTTGTACTAGAAGAAGTATTGAACGCAAGGGAGAACAAGGGGGTACGTAGAATTAATCAATCGATAGATTTTAGTGTATGTGTCGCTTATCAAGAGGCTACCACTGGGAAATATAATGAGAAAGTAGATGAATGGGTAGATTTTCTATTGCAGATTCACTCTCTTCTCACATCTCCCACTGCCGATCAGACAATTGCAAAGATGGAACAGTTACTACTCGCTTCTGTTGGTACGAACAGACACATTCTAATTTTTCATGGCCAGTTCTCCTAAATTTTAACGATCAGTATCCGGTCACAAAAAAATATTCATCATCGAAAAATTTAAATTTGAACCCTAACTTTTGTAGGAGTGTGAACAATGCTTTGCCTCGAAATTAGTGACGAAGGCTTGTGAATGCTATAAATCCTTTAATTTATTATTGTACTCTTTGAAAGTGACTCGTATTTCAGAAGAGAATTTGATCGACGAGGACAAGGAATCGATCAGAGCATTGATGACTGTGTTGAGAGAGAGAATGCAGAGGGAGAAGAATAAAGAGGCAAGATTTGATTATTACTTATTGGTATAATTAATAAATTTTCGATTCAATGCTTATTATTGATGTGTATGAGCCTTGTCATGTGCCTGACCTACGACAACACCCTTGTAATGCGTTAGACATACTGTAACACAAATCGTAAACCGCCTTTATACACTTCACATACACTAATCATGCACTTTACGCATAAATGCGACTCGTTCTTCTGACATTATTATTTATTCCACTCTCCGTGCGCGTTGCGAGACGTTGCTTTCTCCCTTTGCTTGTCAAATATAAATATATTACTCTAAAGCGCCTGTTGCACAAAGACATAGCAAAATGATGAATGCATATTGTTTCAGATGCGTGTTCGACGTTCGATAATCGATGGAGATTCAGATCGATTCCATTCTCCTCCTCACATTCCTTTCAAAGACTCCATTCCATTCAGGTATCGTATCACTTTCATCCTTCTTTTGTATTCCTGTGGACTTTCTTGCAGGCGAGTCCGTCGTCAAGCTAAAGTGATTACAGTGAAGAATGAGCCAGTGGAAGTTCATCTCGGATCAGAGACTTCCCCTCATTCAGACAAAAGAGATGTCATTGAGCAATCTACAAGTGAGTAGTTAATAATTCAAATGATTATAGCTATTTCTAACAGTTCTGCAGTGTTAGTGTGGCGTACAAATGTAGGTATAACTGTTTCGTTCCCTGACTAACACTTTCCATTCTATTTTGAACCCTCTCATACTCAATTGGGTTAGATACTCGCGTCTCCCCATTCCCCTGGAGAAAGGACCACGAGACTCTTCCCTAACGCTCATTGAACAGATAAAGGACAAGTTGGCACGATGCCAAGATGTCCTCTCTTTCCCAGATCCTTCCTCTTCCACATTGAATCGTCCCTCTTTCCTTCCTTTCGTCCCTTCCGACTTTGCCGCACTTGCTCCCATTACTCACCATTACGACTGTCTTTGTCCATGTCGTGAGAAGAGAGAGAGAGAGAGAGAGAGAGAGAGAGAGAGAGCGAGAGAGAGATATGGTCAGCGAGACCGAAGCAATCACTCACGGTTCTCCCCTATTTAGACGTTGTAATCTACTACTCTCTTGGCCGGAACAAAAAGGAGCATTGCAGTGTACAATGATGTGAGAGTGTAGAGTAGTAATGACGGGGGGACACAAATACACAAACAAAAAAGCCTTTGTGGGAACTCTAACCTAAACTGCCCTTACAACTTATTCAATCACCCCAAAAAATAGGGATTGCACTTGAAATTATCACTGGAAATCTAGAAAGTGAAAATAACAAAGATTCTCGATTCGGATTCGAAACAGTTATTTTAATTTGCTATTTTTATTTCTAAGTACCGATCGAAAACAATTTGACAGATCCATCTGTAACTAATTTCAGTCGGAGATGGTGGTTCTTCAACTAAAGTGAATGGAGGAAGTGACGATGTCCATAGTGATCTCTCTCTTGTCGCTGGATCTGATGTGAGTAAAGGGTATTGTTGTTAGATCGAATAATCCTATTTGCGAATAAGAATATTCCATCAAACAATACTAGTGATTAGAAATTTAGGGACTGTATGTTCGGTTTCATCAAAACTAGTTTCCACTAACCACTGGCATTTCTCTCCGTTTTAAGGAAGGCGGCCTTTGTGGAGACAACCACCAATTTGAAGAAATTGACAAATGGGCATCATAGAAAAATCAGAAATGGGAGCAGGATCATTTACCCGTCCTATTTTTAGGCCTTTGGGGATCACAGTGAATTTATTTCTACTCCCGAAACGGGTCGTTTTTCTAAAACGGCCTGTTTTCTCTCCCCTCGCCGTTTCATGGCGATAAAATACCAGAGGGTAAGCGATACATAGAGCGAAAAATGAATAAATCCAGCCCCAAATGTATAAAATGTAATACATTTTCTGTACATTATCATGTATAATAGGGCTGGATTTCTACATTTTTCTCAGCCTGTATACTGTTTCATTAAAACCAAATCGGCAACCCTAATCGCCCCAAATCAACCCAAATCAACCCAACCTAAATCGGCAATCTGGCATAGAGATGACGCAATCTTCTATTGAGGTGGCCGACACTGATCACTCTCATGGAGCAACGAGAAGTCATGGAAAGAAGGAAGGAAATTGTAATGATCTCAAGATGAGAAAGATGATTACTGATGTGAGCAAAGACTTTTTCGTTTTTGGCCAATCTTTTTTTCTTTTCTGGTCTCCCCATATCGCTAACCTAATCTTGTTGCACTTTTGTGTTAGATGCAGGGTCGAAACAGAAGGAAGGGGTGAAAAACTGCTTTGTCTTTCTCTCTCTCTCTCTCTCTCTCTCTTTCTCTCTCTCTCTCTCTCCCTAATCGAATGGTCTCCCATTGAATGCCATTCCCTCCATGCTTATCTCGAGTGCCTGAAAGTACAAGACGAATTTCGATTCTGCTAGAGCCAAACTGCCTAACACGAGAAAAAAGAGAGAGAATTCTCGTAAGAGAAATCGGTTAGACTTCCGAGTTGTCATCGAAATATTGCTGAGACGGTTGAAAATCGAGTGAATTTGCAGCACATTGAGAAGAATCCAAAGGAATCGAAGAAGGCAATTCAGAAGGCGATCGAAAAGGCAATGGGAGGTGAGATGATTAGATCAGAATCGTTCCTGAACTGAGAACAATATTGGAAGGAGAACGGTATTCCACACTCCTCCTTCCACACTTGGCACATGATTCCAAACGTACAGACAGGAGTCAGAACGAGAGAGTGTGCAAAAGTGATAGAGCCCCTCTTGATTTAACACGCTCTATCACTCCAAAGCCCTTTCTGTCCGGCCTGTAGAGTAATGTGTTGGGTGAGCGCGTGGGATGAGGAGGGTCTGTGTGTGATATCTAATTATTCAATGAATATCTTTAATTCTCCCATAATTCCCATTCTCTTTCAGGAACTTTCTCAGTAATTTGTTCTCCCTGTGAATTCTCGTTCGTCATTCGATCCGAGTCTTACTGTGATGGATTCAAGAACCAAATCGCCTGTTTTGCGTATAGAGATGAAGATGAATAGAGGGAGGAATCATAACGAATACGATATCTATTGGGCAATATTCTTGCATAAATTAGACAATACACTCGAATAATGATATTGCATCTATAGAGGCGATTTTAGACTTACACGCAATATATGTATTGGTTTTGTTTCCGGCCTTCACCTATCACAAGCATAATCTTGTTGCACTTTTGTGCATTATACAAATTTGCCTACAGTATAAAATCCTCTCGAATAAAGTTATTCTCTGATCATCTGTTTTCATTAGCTTTTCGCACGTGTAAACGCAAAACCGGGTGCCGAGAATCTAAACATCTCTAGCTATTTTCGTGAGACCCCATTGTAAATTCTCGCTAATTCTGGGGTGGGAGCCACGGTCTCTCTCTCCCCCTCTCTCTCTCATTCTCTCTCTCTCTCTCTCTCTCTCTCTCTCTTCCTTCAGATCAGCTGATTTTCATCTGTCGCGCGCTATTCGAAAGTGCCATTCAGGAAAAGTGACAGGTCACATGGGGGGAATGAATCTGCCTAGACTACCCCTAGTAGTCCCCCATGTCTACAATCTATTTCAGAGAGAGAGATCTTAATTTCCACCTAGCCAGCTGATCCATAAATACTCCATTTGTGCACTACAACAACGGAATTTCCATCTGCTTTTAAACTGTTTTGAGTCTCTTCCTGAGAGAAAAAGACTGAGAGTTCGGAATTGTTCTCCTCACAACTCTCTTCATTCTCGTATTTCCTTCTGGTAATCGGGAGAAATCTAATTGATGGCATTGGAGGAACGAGAATCTACAAGTTCTCGTTATGATGAGCAGTCGGAGTTCAACCGAGTATTGTGAGAATGGTTGGCAGAACTTGCCGCCCTCGAAGAGAGAGAGAGAGAGAGACTCTTCTTTTCGAAGGGATGTTCTCAAACCTTGTCATGTGGTTTGGCAGTGAGGGAAAGAAAGAGAGAAGAAACAGTCTCCTCTCTCTCTCTTCCAATCACTTTGCGGGCATAGCAGAACAAAGAGAGGGGGCATCATCTGGAGAGAGAGAGAGAGAGAGAGAGAGAAAGGGTCATTAGATAGAGCCCCCTTTGTATCAACTACCATGTACTCTAACTCCAGATTCTATGGAATAGCCTCTCCTTTTCATTCATTCATCATTCTCTCTCTCTCTCTCTCTTCTCACTATCACAAACGACTTGCCCTTTAGCTCCAATGTACTTTCAATCGTCTTTGCATCGGAAAGCGACAAAGATAAACTCCTCCTTCTCTCTTTTCTCTCTCTCTTTCACTTCCGGAAAAAGAGACAAAACTGAATAGAGAATGGTCGAAATCGAACAGTTTCCATCGGATATTTTCATCTCTTCTTCATATTATTCGGTGAAAGGACTTTTTGGAACTGAAGTTTAGGAACCGTTTAGGAAAACATATTTTCACAGGATTTGTCTGGAATACGTTTCAGAACATTCGGAAACTTTTCTATTTTCGGGTAAGCGGTAGTTCCAATAGTACCTCCGCCTATCATTCATTCCTTCCATCAAATCATTCAGTTTCTCTCCTTCTTTTCTTCTCTTCTTCCATTTCCTCTCATTTCTTCTCTCTTTTCCCTCACTCTCACCATCTTTTTCTTCTTCTTCTTTTTCAGTTTTGTCCCTCAGTTGGCGGGAAAAGTTTTGGCTGCCATTCCGATGGAATGGTTCTCCCACTCTTTTGACCTTCCTCCCACCTCACACTCTCTCTCTCTCTCTCTCTCTCTCTCTCTCTCTCTCTCCCCTCCCTCTGCCCTTCTCCAAAGGCTCTCTCCTCCGCGCTCCAGACATGCCTACTGATAATGGTCTATCAGTGCGCACGCTCAGTCGTTATCAGTCATCTCCAATCTCTCTCTCTCTCTCTCTCTCTCTCTCTCTCTCTCTCCCTCTTTTCGCTCTCTGATGCCCCATTGTTCGCATGATTCCAAATATTTTATCGCTTTGATCACGTCGTCTTTTTCATAGAAACAGTGGTGATTCCACTCATCTTTCTTCTCATTCTTCCAATCAAATGAGAGAATCGATTCACTCTCATTACTCACACGGTTAAATCACTAGAAAGTTAGAGTTTTGCTATGTCAATATCCAGTGTTTCATACACTGAAACTGAGAAAGTGTGCTAAAGCGAAATAGCTACTGTCTTGATTTCGCACGTTCTCTAGTGTTTGAACCCCAGGAAGTTATTGTTATTTCTTAGTGAGCATTTCGTTTCTCATTCCACAAATTCCCGATCTCTCGTAGTTTTTTCGCTGAAATGTCTACGTGATCAGTTGTTCTTTGATAGATGAGTAGATACGACAGAGGGGAAACCCATTGTAGCTATTGAGAGAGAGATAGAGAGAGAGAGGGGGGGAGGAGAAATCAGACTCATCAGCAGCTGTCACAGTTTGAATTCTCTTGAATTTCGATGCATGTCGCTTTTTTTTCTTTCTTGCGACTTTAGCCCCCGGAGGTGACAACTGACTCCTTCCTCCCCTCTCACCTCCAATTCTACCACCTCCCCCCCTCTCTCTCCCCTTCCTCTCTCCTCCCCTCTCACCACCTCCCGTCTGCACTTCGAAGCCTCTCTCTCATTCTCGCTAGTATCACACTCGCTGAAATCACGTCAGTGGTCGGACGAAGAGAGAGAGAGAGAGAGAGAGAGAGAGAGAGAGAAGGGGGAGGAAGGGAGGCTAACTCCTCTTTGTTCCACTCACGACCGACCATACCATCATCTGACCTTACTCTCCAAGCTGTTAGGCAGTAGAGGGGAAGAGGGGGAACGGGAGGAGAGAGGGAAGGCAAAGGGTAGAGGTGAAACTAGTTTCCTACTCTCAACCAACTCTCGTGCGAACATACGCA
>BTSY01000001.1:13932899-14117352 GCA_036245785.1 Pristionchus fissidentatus
CAGTCTCTCCTCCCCTTCTCATTTATCTCTCCTCCCCTCTCCTCCCACCTCCCCTCTCCTCTCCTCCCCTCCTCCTTCCTCCTCCTTCCCCTCTCACCTCCCTTCTCTATTCACAATCAGTTCAATACTTCGACTACTCGCATCATTGGACGCAGCCACTCTCATTTTATCGAGTTTTCCTTGCCATCGACTACAGTATCCCTTTGCTCCTTCCCCCAACAACTTCCCCTCCCCACCCTCTCCCCCCCCTCCGCCCTGATCTACTCTTGACGCTACAGTATCCTTCTACAGTAGTGATCAGTCTACAATCACTTATCATTCAATCGCTTCATGTTCTATCCTCCTCATTTCACTTCTCTCTCTCTCTCTCTGTTCCGAGAATTTCTCTTTGTTTCGTTCCCTCCCACAATCCCGCGGATCAGTTTGCTGCATGAAGTCGTTGTGAGAAGAGGAGAGAGAGAGAGAGAGAGAGAGAGAGAGAGAGAGAGAGAGAGTAATCTGCTGAGAGCTAGTGATGATAGAGTAGGAGGATCATGGAGGAGGAGAGGTGAGAGGGAGGGGAGAGGGAGGGGAGAGAGAGAGAGAGAGATAGGGGGAATCTCAGCTGTCTTCCTTGCTGTTTCTCCTCTTCTTCTTCTTACTTTCTTCTTCTTCTCTCGATCTTTTCATTCCCTCTTCGATTTCTTCTTATTTCTCTTCATTTTCCATTTGATTTCTCTCTCTTTCACTCTATTTTTACTCCTCTTTTTCACTCTTTCCATTCATCGCAATCTTCCCAACTTTCCAGCGATTCTGAGTACACACAATACAGTTTCTGAGCCTCCTCCTCCTCCTCCTCTCTCTCTCTCTCTCTCTCTCTCTCTCTCTCTCTCCACCCCTCCTCTCTTCTACTTGAACCTGCCGATCTAATGTTTACTTTCTGTTACTCGAATATTTTCTTCTTCATTTCTCCTCGTGCCATCGACTTTTGAGTGTGAGACGAGATTTGATTGAATTCAATTGGCAAATCGATTATTGCATCATCAATAGGTAATTAGATTGAAATGTAGAATATGTGAATTGATCCTTCTGAGGGATAGTAGAGGTATTAAATCGAATAATTCCATTCGCAAATAAAAAAGGTTATTCGCGAATAGGATTAGTCGATCTAGCAACACTTAGGTATAAAACTACAGATATGGTACATGGAATATTATTACGATTATCTCATGCCCTATTCTCTCGCCTCATTTCATATTTTCTCTTCATTTTCTTTATGGAACAAGCTGATTTCGATCGAGAGAGTATTGTCTACCTCGGGTGTAATAATTGAATGCCAGAGAGGAGGAATCAGAGAGAGAGAGAGAGAGAGAGAGAGAGAGGAGGGGGAGAGAGATATCAAATCGATAAAGCGAACGTCTTATCCGAATCCTCATTCCTCCACATATTGATCATTCTCATGTTTCACTCCAATCTCTTATCACTCAATTCCTCTTTATCACTACAAATCAGCTGATTCCTTCTATCAGTTCAATCTCTTCGTCATTTTATCGTCGCCTTCTCATTTGATATTAGGCTTCTTTATGCTCTACTCTTCTCTTCGCTAGGAAACATATACTTTCGCATTTAGTTATACCTAATATTTCATCTTTCTTCTCTTTGTTTCTATTGTTCATTGACGATTCGAGTATTTTAATGTATCGTATAGTACCGTGTTTCCCCGTGAATCGTCTAACTCTTCTAGATATTCGCCAGAATGCTCGATCCTCCATATTCCTCTTCTTCTCTCGATCAACTCACTTCTCTCTTCCCTCCAGTTCAAACACAAAGTCACAACAGTAAGAAATACCTCACATTTATCACGAAATCACCCAGAATTCACTCACATCAGGACTGGGCTTAAAACGGATCCTGAAAACAGTAAAATTTACGGATTTTGGAATCAGTAAAATATGTAAATTGTGTAAACTCACAAAGTCCCAGCCCTTACTCAAATCAATCAACTTTCCCCCCTCTTCCAGTAGTTTTTTCACCATGATCTTGGCATGTCAAACAGATCTTGAGAGAGAGTAGAAAAGAGAGGGAAAACGATAAGTTTGACTGAGAGAGACGAACGATGGAAAAATGAAGCAAAGTCGTGCAATTTTTTGAATAAACTTTCGATTAGGAGACACAATGGATCATATTCTCAGATGTAGGAATAGAAAAACATTTCTTTGAAAATAGAATGGGAGGGTAAAAGTTAAACCATCGAAATCTTTTTTGAGATCGACACCAGCGTCCAAACATTTGAAATCACTTTTTATATGTTTTAAAATAATTCTCATTTCAGCCCTCGATTCTCAATTGGCTCTTGGAAGACCCAATCAACTCCTATTCTCCGGCTCTCAGGTACGATTGATTTCCCGGCTCTCAGCAAATTTCTGATGATTAGTACTGCGAAAAGTCTCGTTGTTCCTAGAGTTTGACTGCATCCAAAGTCGGCAATTGTTTATTCATAGTCTTGTACCCTATTCATGTTCAATGTATCTCCTCCCTCTCTTCTCTCTCTCTCTCTCTCCCTCTCTCTCTCTCTCTCTCTCTCTCTCTCCTCTTCCTCAGAGAGTCTTCCTTCATCTAAACAGTTTCCTTCTTCCCAGTCTCTTCTCTTCCCCAAGGAATCCCAATCAGCCCTGTTTCTTCTGTCTTTTCTCTCCACTTTTATCTCCTTATTCTCTCTCAATTCTCAATCTATCAGCTGACTCCTTTTATCACTTTCTCATTCAATTTTTCCTATCATCTCCATCCGATTACCTAGTCATGACGCAATCTCTCTCTCCCCTCGTCTCTCTCTCTCTCTCTGTTTTCACTGTTGCCCACTACCTTCTATTCTCCGTGTTATCGAAATTGGAAGGAAGGAAAGGAAAGAAGGTGATTCGACCCTCCAATGTAGAGAGAGACACCCCCAACAGTCAACACGCTATTTTGTTGTATCCTCACTCTCACCTCCCATTTCGTCTCTCTTTCCTTCCTCCCACCTCCCTCTCTCCCACCTCCCCTTCCTCCCACCTCCCCTTCCTCCCACCTCCCCTCCCCCACCACCTCCCCTTCCTCCCACCTCCCCTCCCCCACCACCTCCCCTTCCTCCCACCTCCCCTCCCCCACCACCTCCCCTCCTCTCACCTCCCCTCCCCCACCACCTCCCCTTCTCTCACCTTCAAAGGGACTCGTGAACACGGGGAGAATAAATAGAGGACCAATGGGCGACACGACGCCAAAATAGCCGCAGAGTGTAAATATTTTGTGAATGTCACACGTGTTTTTAGAGGGAAGAGAAGAAGAAGAAGAAGAAGAAGAAGAAGAGAGAGAGAGAGAGAGAGAGAGAGAAAGAGAGAAAAAGACTGTACAATTAGTGGGTCGGAGGGGAATAAGGCAATGGAACCATAAGTCTGTTAGCTGGAGAGCGACTACGTTTAACGTCTAAACGCCTCGCTCTCCTAAGTCCGGCTTACTTTGCGAGACTTAGACTTAGACTTATGGAATTGTCTCTAGATTGGTTCAGGGGTAGGTCACCCCTCCCCCCTCCGTCCTTCCCTTTCTTCCCCTCTCTTCTCATTCCCATCTCATTGTAATCCATTAGCTACTCTCCATTGGGAGGTAAAAGGCAACTTTTCCGGTCACCAGATCCATATTATTATTTATTCCGGAAGCTCCGTTGAGTATCTTCCACCTTTTAGAGTAGAAGGAAAGAATTTATGGAGGGGAGATCAGAGTAGCGTGAAATGAGCTCCGTTAGAATAGATGGCAACATTGGTGCCGGAAGAGAGAGAGAGAGAGAGAGAGAGAGAGGCCAGATTGAAAGGGAGAGAGAGAGAAGTCATGCATGATCCCATACTGTGAAAGAGAGTCACCAACTAGTAGACAGTAACAAGTCAGTTGATGGTTACCTTCCCTTTTCCTCCATTCTCACTCGAGACTACGGGAGATGTTTCATCTCTATCGCTGTAAAGCTGTCCTTAGGATCTCTCTCTCTCTCTCTCTCTCTCTCTCTCTCTCTCTCTCCCTCTCTCTCTCTCTCTCTCCCTCTCTCTCTCTCTCCTGGATCCTCTCCCTCTGCCCTCTACAGATTGTAATAGATCCCATCCTCTCGTCCCTCTTTTCCTCCTCAGCTTCTTAGTCTCTAATCTCTTTTCCCTCTATTGTCTCCCATTTGATCTTTGATCTTTCGTTTGATTGGCAGATTCATGGCAACAATTTGAGTGTGTGTATCAAATTGCTCTAACTGGCAGACATCAATGGGATAATCTCCATTCTCTTCTCTCTCACAGTAGAAAAGGATGAAATGGTCTGACTTTGGAGGGATTCAACTCATTTTATCGAGATTATTCATGAACAAGAAAGAACGAGAGACATCCTTCAGATTGTCGTCCCTTCAGATTAGTTCACGTTTGCACCCACTGATCCCTCTGCCTCTGCCCTACTCACTCCTTCCTCCCCTCCACTATCTCTCCTCCCCGCTCTCTCCTCCCCTCCTCCCTTCTCTCCTCCGGTTTCCGAGTCGGTTCTGTCTGGTGGATGGGTGGGCCAATATCCTTATCACTTCACGTTTACACAATGGCAAATACAGACTCGCCCTTTGGGTGGAAGAGAGAGAGAGAGAGAGAGACTCCTCCATCTGTTGTTGCCCCCCTTGGAAGATCACTTCATATCACTACTTCTCTCCTCTTGAAACTCTCCTACTTTCTTCTCAGTTTCCTCAATATTTCTCATCAATCTTTCCTCCAATTTCCCATTAAAATGGCCAATAAAGTTATGATTTGAGAAAGTCGGGGCCAATCTTCGTCGACCCTGCATAAACGAGTGCGTATTTTATGGCGGAATTCTTTCTCTTCGAGATTAGCTCCTCTCTCTCTCTATCTCTCTCTCTCTCTATCTATCTCTCTCTCTCTCTCTCCCTCTCTCTCTCGCTCTCTCTCTCTCTCTCTCCTCCCACCACTAGGCTACTGTGCGAAATTCAGCAGAAGTCAAGGGAAGGCATGGACTGGGGGGCAGATCCATTAGGAATTTAAAGAATCTTCCATTCCTCAGATCTATTCCTCCTTCTTCTTGCATTGCTTTCTTTATTTCTCTTTCCTAGTCTCAGAACAAAAGTCAGTAGAATCATGACATCAGGTGAAAAAGCTCACTTACCTGTAAGTGAGCTTCACTAGGAATAAGAGATATTTAACTTAGATTAAGAGTCCTGATCCTAGCGACTTTTTTCATAGTCTATAATCTCGAATCACTCCAACAGTTCAACGAATCATCTCTTTATTTCTTTCTCTTTTAGTTTCTGTTTCATTTCACATTCTTTTTAATTATTTACACAGCCGTTTGTAGAAAGTTCAAATCTCCTTTCGGTTTCCTCTCATTTCCTTCTTCTCTTCTCACTCTTTTCTCTCTTCCGACTCCATCAATCTGTGATAGACCCTTTCATGACTTCCTCTTTGTTCGATCTCACCAGTGGTACCATCACCTCCCCCTCCTCTCTCTCTCTCTCTCTCTCTCTCTCTCTCTCTCTCTCTCTCTCCCCTCCCTCAACCATTAATTACTGTTGCGGACTGGCTCCTGTAGCACACAAAGACCCGCATTTGGACCGTCCCAGATACCGTAGTCACGAGGATAAAATTACGGTAGTATGGATATGGTATATCTCCCTGTTAATTTATTCCTCCTTCCTTCTAAATCTGCATTTACCTTCTAACTCGCAAACTTCTTCCTGCACTGTACTTCATCTCTTTATTGTCTCGCAAGGTCGGAGGGGCAGAGAGACTAGCGGAGGTGGTAAGAGAGAGAGAGAGGAGAGAGAGAGAGAGAGAGAGAGGGAGAGAGAGTGCCCTCTTGCCCGGAACACACACACACTCACGTTAACTCGAACGCTCCCTCCTCGCTTGCGCAACAAACTAGCCCGGAGGGAGGAGAGGGGGAGGGGAGGTGGTTAGAGGGGAGGTGAGAGGGGCAGAGAGAGAGAGGGGGGAGAGATAGACTCTGTGATTGTGCTCTAGACGCGCACAATCACAGAGTCTATCTCACGCATTCCTCACTTCCGCTTGATTGTCAACTCGAGATTATTGATTGACGATTGATTATTACTCAAATTACTTTGATTTTGGTTAATTCCTGCAGATTTTGACTTCGAAATATAGTAAAGATTGGCTAATTGATAGTCTAATTATTCATAATTGCAGTCCCTCTTCGATTCTCCTTCTCTCTCTGATGCTTCTCTTCTCGAATGGACAAATGGAACGAATTCTCTGAATTCGACCACTGCCGAACACAATTTGAGTGAGTGAAACACAACAATATTTATATTTTGTTATCGGCAGTCTGAACTGATGTGAACTATGCAATCTGAAATATATTTTTGATACACATTACAAAAACTCGATACCATAACATCTAGTGATACAATCGAAATATTTCAATTCTATTTAAATATTTTGACTGTATCAGTAGGGAGAGAAATAAAGAATGTTGGCAAACAGTTCAGCATCAAAATATTGACGTGAAAATTGTGTAATCATAATCGATTTCTCTACAGGTGAAGATCTTCTCTCACTCTCATTACTGGCCAGTCTATCTCCCAATACAGCAGGTACATTAATCAAAAATGAAGTTGTAAAATAGAATAATTCTATCGGCGAACAAACCTTATCATTCAAGAATAGGATTATTCGTTCTAAAAACTAATTAATACTGAATCAGCTAATTACCTTGTATACATTAGTGTTCATCTCTAAATACGTCCAATCTCTTTTGGATCCTCTCCCATTTCCTCTTTCGGCTGTTCCTCAATTCAACCTTGCACACGCCGTTGCATAAAGAGAGCAAAGCAGCAAAGAAGGAGGAACTAGAGAGAGAGAGAGAGAGAGAGAGAGAGAGAGAGAAAGAAAGAGAGAGAGCGAGAGAGAGAGAGAGAGAGAGAGATGCGAAAGGTCGAGAGTACAGCGAAGTGTGGCACAGTGTTCGTTTCAATGACTCATAGACAATACGAATTGACTGAACAGTCTCTCGATGTCGTCATCACTATGCAATCTCTTCTTCTCTTCTCAGATCCTCTTCTCTCTCACAGTTCGCATCTCGCTCAGCTTCAAATGGCCGCACTTGCTGCCGCGTAAGTGCTAATTTGAATTTCCCGCTCGCTTGAAATTTGAAATTATCGATCAATCAATTCGATAATTACAGAACGCGTTACAACAGCGCTCTAGCAGGTGCACAAGCTGTTCAGGTTAGAATTTTACCTTTTTTTAAAAATATTATCTATTTATTTTTCACATGTTGGTTGATTGAATCTGATCCATTGACTGATCTATCGCTCTCACGTCACTATTTGCCATGGTTGCTTGATCAATCTGTTTCTCTCTCTCCCTCCCCTCCCTCTCTCCCTCCTCCTCTCTCTCTCTCTCTCTCTCTCTCTCTCTGTTGTGCTCATCTCATCTCTACTCCCATTGATATCTGGACACTTCCTGCTTCACAATGATCACACATCTGAGTCAGTCTGAGCACAGTCAACTGGAAATGATAGTCACCCATCACGTTTCACATGATTCCACACCTCCAGACCAGGGTTAGAGCGAGAGAGTGTGCAAAAGTGAGAGAGTTCCTCCCGATTTCACACACTCTCTCCTAATTTTTGGAAGGTTGATCGGCCTGTTGAACGATGTGATTTGCGACCAGAAATTGCAATACACTAGAGTGATTTGTGAGTAGGTATTACCTAATAATGAAGTAATCTTCAGTCTCGTCGTACCTCCTCTGCTTCATTTTCTCCTTCTCTTCATTCTCCAATCACTGCTCCGACCACTCCGATTCATGGAGGAAAGGGTAAGATAATAATAACAATAATAATATATTTATCGACTCTGAGAAAAAGTGAGTAGGATCAGGACACCACATGAAAAAGTTCACTTGCCTGTAAGAGAAATCCACTAGAATAATAGACATTTCGCTTACGTCGAGAACGATTCCTCGATGTCCGAGTGACTTTCCTCTGCTTGTGCTGTGTGACACTCATTTGTCTACTCATTACACTATGAATCTACACAAGAAACTACAGTTTACCGTAGTAAAGTATTGTCTCATTACATAGTGATGACGTAACAGTTCTTTGTGCAGCAGTCTCTCCGACCAGTGCAGCAGCTGCAGCAGCTGCAGCATTCAACCATCCACCCAAGAATCCCAAGCTGTACAAGACTGAATTGTGTCGATCGTGGATGGACATTGGAAGATGCAATTATGGAGAACGGTCGGTTGCATAGGGATGATGCAATTGATGAATATTCGAAGTGCAGCAACAGGGACAGAGCTTACTGGTGTTGTGAGATCTAATATTCCAAAGCTTTATCATTCGCTAATAGAATTAGTCGATGTAACATCACTAGACTCTACTGTAGTAATTAGGGTTTAATTGAAGACACTGGACTAATTAATCTCTTTCAGTTGTCAATATGCGCATGGTGAGCACGAGAAGCGTCCGATTCCCCGTCATCCGAAGTACAAGACGGAGGCCTGCCAGTCCTATCACCAGTCTGGCTATTGTCCCTATGGTCCTCGATGTCATTTCATTCACAACGAGAGTGAGATGATGGCTGCTCAGATGCAGAGAACACAAGGAGCGAATGCTGCTGTGCAGGGGGCTAAACAACAGGTACGGGAAATATTAAGATCTAATTCTCACGTGTCTAATCAATTTTTTGATTTTCCATAAACATTTTCTCAAATTGACTATTTTATAGAATTTAAAATTCGGATAAATAATAAATCTAATTCCCATTAATTGCAGGTTCTTAAGATGGATGCAGCTTCTCTCAATCCTCTTCTCACTTCTCAACTCTCTCCTCTCATCTCAGCCGCTCTCACTAATACGGTAAACATTTGAAAGTTTGAATTCGCGCCGCATTTCTGAAGAATTGGTCGGTGCTGTACAAATTTCGACTGAATTGAATTTGTAGATTCCGTCGACGCCTACTCGTCTACCTGCGTACTGTGGAAGTGTGGGAGACTCACCAACCAGCTCGAGCTCCGTCGATTCGGGTGAGATCAAAGATCAAGTACATTCAGAAACAATTTTCTGCGTTAGCTAGTCGATGGAAGAAATAAGATCGAAAATAAGCCTAATGAAATAGAGATCATTTTTTTTCGGGTCTTATAGATACTGACAGATCAACTAAAAGAGGTAGTTTTTTCCCCGAAATGGTTTCTCCGAAATGTCTTATCACCCAAATTAGTGTTGTCTCATTGCAGGATCAGAATCTCCGATTGGTTCTTTCTCTCCTTCTCTCGATATCGACGATACTCCATTGGGAATGTTGACTGGACTGACGATGAGAGGAATGAATGGAATGAGAAATGAAAGAAGATCCAATAATCTAGAAGATGGAATTAAGATGTAAGAGAAAATTCAACTTTGTTTTAGTGGAGGTGGAATTCTAGAGAGAGAGAAATGCGTAGAGAATTGATGAGGCAGAGACACAGCGGAGTACATTGATAGCCTCCGCCCCTTTCCCTGGTCCCAGAACAGCGAAATGAACCTAGTCCCTTTCCGTTTCTCTTTCATCATCTCTGCTCAATCTCTTCCATTACAGGGATGGTCTCATGCAGAATATCGTCTCCTGGACAATCGATGATTCCTCCCTCCATCTCCCTTCTCCTCCTTCTTCTTCTTCTTCTTCTTCTTCTATTCCTCATTCATCAGTTTCTTCTCGTCTCCCAGTCTTCGCTCAACTCTCAAATCCCTTCCCTCAATAATCTCTCTTCTTCTCCTTCTCTTCAATTCGTTCGGCTCTATCAATAAGAAGAGGTCCGATCGAATTGAATGAATCCAATGTGATACAATATCTCTTTCTACCGTAATCCCATCTACTCTTTCTACCGTAGCCTTGTCCATCAAGGCGATTAATAACTGACTTTTCTTCGATTACTGTAGCTTCCGTTGCTGTACACATGTCCCTCCTTTGCTGTTACAATCAATAGCTTCTCATCATCCACCGTAGTTGAATTATACCGTAGTCAATCGATTAGTGTTTCCTCTCCCTTGTCTGTTCAATCCTCGATTCTCTTAGTGCTTTCCTACCGTAGTCTGTCCTCTTTCCTCCTTCATCCCAATTCTTCTTTCATATTCCTCTAGGGTCGCTACTCCTTCTCCTCCTTCACAGCATTTCATCTCTTTTCTCCATTTGTCAATCGACTCTCTTCATTCATATGAATTCTCTCTTTCTGAGTGCCTTCTCAGTAGAAATCACAGTCTTTTCCTCCCCTCTCCTCGATATTCCCAACCCCCTTCTTACTGTACACAGGAAATCGATAGTAGAGTACTAATCAATAACTTTGTTTTGTATCCGTTTTTTTCTCTAATTTATTGCACAAACCCGACACAATCTACCCCCCATCCCAATCCCGAGTGTTCCCAATAGAAGACTTTGATTGATTAGGAGAGATCAAAGATCAACGATCATCTCGAAATCAATCAATCGTCTCTCTAGTGCTTCAGTACATGCATCTTGTTCTAGATTTCTCGCTTTCTATTTCCTCTCTCTCTCTCCTTAAATCCCCTTCTTCCCTTCCTCACCGGCCGTGTACATCGTGTATAGCTGTAAGATCTATAACGTTGAAATGTGTAAGGGCCGGAGCCGGCAAAAAGTTCTCTCATCATATCCCGGTTCCCGGCTCTTGCGCACTCAACAATTCGCTAGCGTCTATGTATGACATCTCTATCTCTAGATAATCTGTAATCTATCGTAGAGTGTATAACCTCGCTATAGACACGATTTTGAATCGTCCGAGTTATCGATCGATATTTGGTGCATTCCTACCATACGGTAGAATCATCGAATCAATCGATTATCTCGTCGATGCTAAATAACATCCAGTGACTGGCTAACTTATTTCTAATTTTGTGCTTATAATTCTTCGAATATATCCCGTGAGTCTCTTTCAACCCCCCACAACTGCCCCGATTCCTCAAAATAAGCTACTACCGTAATCTTCGTTTCAATCAATATTTACTGCCCCCTCCCCTATCCTATCGACCCCGTTATCTCTATCCGGTTATCATAATAACACTGATTAAACCACTATTCTTTCATACTCACGCCTATTCTTACTGCATATTGTAGTCCCTTCGATATTATCCGATGAATCCTTCAACGTATTTATTATGCGGTTCCCCTTCTCTCAGTTTTCGCTACAGAAATCGACCACATTTTCTCATTTTCCATCAACATCGGGAATTGAGTAATGTGGTCGGTTACTGTAATCAATGTATCCATATTAACCACTTCTTTTATGTTTGTGTGTGACTACAGTACCCTCTAGAATACAGTACCATTCGCTAGAAACCATCACTAATTACCATCTCTCATCGACTAGATAATCAATAATCTCTTGTTTCGCTACCGTAATCTCCTCTGTCGTTTTCACCCTTTGTCCGTGTTGATCGATAAACCTTGTGAACGAATATCTTTGTGAACATAACAACATAGAACCGACAAAGTCCGAAGTAATGCTTGACTCCCAGATTGAACAAAGAAGTACAATACATCATTTAGTTGTAACTTCGATCAAATTGTTTGGGAATCATAGATGGGATAATGGTATTAAATTAATCAGAATCAGATAGATCACTTGAACTGCTCTTGCTCTGTCTTCTCGCATTCCTCTCATTATCATTATCAGAATCGTCACTCGATCTCTGAGATCCTCCTCCTTCTAAAATAAACACATTCTTTTCCACATTTCTTGAACATTTTAGGAAGAAACGCGATAATAAGTATCGTCTAAACGAACCTTCCGCCTCTTCTCTCTCCTCTTCTCCTCCTTCTTCCATTTGTTCCTCTTCGTCTTCCTCCTCCTTAAATCAGCATATTAACTATCACTAATTGCCATCTTTTCAAGAGAGGTATCCTTCTGAATATCTTTTCAACGTTGGCAGACAGATAATTACCCTCCTCCTTCACTACAATCATAGGTAAAATATGTTCTCGCTAACGAGGAAAATCACTTCTCCACGCCGTCCAAACCAAGTGGGCAAGCGAGAGAAAAAAGATCTTTTCAAGTATAATGACCAGTTTTCATGAAATCTATCGAAAATAGTGCAGTATGCACTTTGAAGCTCGATTTTATGCATTCCTGTGCCAAGTAGCTGCGAGAACCCTATTCGACCTAAGACTACACTCTCTTCTCTCTCATCAACTCACTGGAATGGGGTCGAATGGTCTCATCAGATCGTTCTCTCTTGCTTCCATCGTCGCCAGATCTGCTCCCGTCGGTTCCACCAATCGAAGGGCCAGAATCGTTTTCTGATGAGAAGGAAAGAGATTTATTCATATTAATTTTAATTCTGTATACGTGCTTTTTGCGTTACAATTACATTAAAAGCTGCATTTTCGATGTGATGTGAACGCACAACATGGACGACTATACAGTACTAGTTTTAACTTTTATTGTCTCTCCAACATTATTTTAAAAATATAAGTGATAGTGCTGGAGATGGATATTGTACCAATCTCTGATAAATAAAAATAAGATTCTTCCTCTACAAACCTTATTTCCAGTTCCTCTTCTTCTCGTCAATCTAACTCTCGTCTCCAATTCATTGTAGAATACTGCGCCCTCTCGGAATGTGAAGAAGTAGTTCTCGTTCTGAGATTAATTAACTCAGTCACTGATCCCTCACTACCGTAACCGTACCTCGTATCCCTTAGTAGCCTTATTCTTCACATCCCAAGTGTACTCACGGTTGATTCTATGGTTGTACCTGAAGAGGGCTGAATTATTCCGAGAAAGTAGATGACTTCGTAAATGCCCGCAACTAATAGGCCCACCCATATACCAAAAGATAGGTTCCAGGGAGCAATCATGTACACTGGCATCACTTGGCCTATTGAGGTGACATTTCAAGAGAAAAAATCATGCGATATTTTCGAATTGTTGGTACAAACGCTTTTCAACGGGCTCATCCCCCCTGTTTAAATGGTACTCACAAGTAATCAGGATCGTGTGTTCCTGCTTGTCTCTCTGCCTTTCTCTTCTCCATTGTCTCAGGAGTTGGAGTGAAATAAGCAACGAATTGAGCTCCGTCCTCGTCCTCCATACCTCTGAAAAACGACTGAAATAGAAACAGCAATAAAGAAGAAAACTCATAATGTTTTTTTTCAATTTATAATAGATTATCTTTCATTTTTAATTATTTTTCCAGAGTTTCTTTAACTGCTAGCGCACTCTTCGCGGGTATATAAATTAAATATACATGGGCAGTACCAATGTCTGCTTTCTTATGAATATTGTCCACAGTCACAATACGATTTCATTCCACATTCCCACCGTAATAATTAGGCACTATATATCGAATCATCAATATTCCTTCAATAGTACCTGATTTGTCCTTGTTCGAGTATCGAATTCCTTTCCTCCTTGCTTGTATCAGGCATAGCAGGATCCGCATCGAAGATGACTTGAGCGAATGAATATTTCCACCACTGAAATCATTCTAAATACATTATAAATTATTATTTATTATAAATGAATGAATTATTAATCAACATTAGTATAGTATTTTTTAAGTTTACTAAATTTTATTGAAGTAAAATTGTTTTAAACCGTTTATCTGCTATTTTGGCTTGTGTTTTGAACGTCGTTAACACTGCCGTGTAAAAAAGAGAAACTAACGTTGAAATCGGGAAGGATCGGTCTTTCCTCGACGGCATAAACTCCCTTCTTTGAGTAGTGTCTTCCAGCTGGCTTCTTGACCTGCAGAGAACAGGGTTGTTATCTCTCTACTATTTAATATTATAAATATAGGGTTGTTAAGAAAGTAATGAACCATTTCGGATTTGAAATTTGAGCTCGCGGATTTCGAACGATTCAAATCAGTGTGCCTTACACTTATGGTATGTTGTAGGAGGAGTGTTTAAGAATAGTCACCAACGTTAATTTTATTTGGCTCTTTATTGTTGCCGCAAATATGATGGAAAATAATTTTGTTGATTTTAAAGGAAAAATCGGAAGAAAAGTTTTTGAGTGCGATTTCAATGTAGAATATATTCATGGCCTCAACTTAGAATGTTCAACACTAACAGATGTCCCCTTTCAGAAAATAGTGTGAACGAGTAGGTACTCCTTTTAGTTTAGAAGTTGTCTCAATTCAAAAATGTATTGCGACATACAAATGACGTCTGGCTAATTGAATGTGATGTTGCAAAATGCGAAGTGTTCAATGTCTAATATCGCTTTAAATATCCTTTTATATTTAAACTATAAGATACACTAATTTGCTAGAACATTGATCTTCTGAACGTTTATGAAAATGAGAAAATCGAAAATTCCAGAACCATTATGGTTTTTCGTGAAAACGCACTTTTTGTGACTTCCAACTATATCGTGCCACCTCAATACTAGTGAAAGCCAATTTATGTGCTATTTATCAGTAATACTATTACACATTCTCTATAAAATGAGTACATTTTCGGATAGATATAGACTAGTACAAGACCGTGGAATGCAGAAAAGGCCAATTTTCGTCCTCGAAATTTGAACAGCTGATGTCATGTAATCCCAGTAAACCATCAGAGCACCTAGTTCAAAGTAGGTTATACTATTTTAATAACAGTGGGTGACACTACAAACCATAGAAGAACGGGAGTTTATTTCTCATAGGGAGCCCCACAGAGCCATTTTATATCTTTTTCGAAACATTGTTTGCGAGCCCTCCAAATTTTTCACATCTGTTCTCTCTAGCTGGAAGAGGTAGCTATGTCCAGTGGCTCTTCATGTACTCAGTATTGTTCGCCTTTCTACAGAAATATTCCACTATGCCCTATCTCGTTCCTCCTTTGAACTACAAAATCCACAATAAGGCGAGTCGAATCTGACCCGACTGAATTTCGGTCAACATAATTCCAGTCAATATCAACATTACGAAATGAATCAGTGTGCAATAAATTAAGAAGTAGATATAAAAAGAAGTAGACCTACATGGATCTATATAAATTGCTTCCAAAGAAAACTGGAATGGTTTTTCAAAAAAGTCAAAATGGTTCATTACTTTCTTAACAGCCTGATAATTATAAAAAATAGATTCTACATAAACATTAAGAAGAAAAAAAATTTAAAAACCGACATCCTGGAAGGTCCTTTCAATGGCATCGATTTGAGAAGCGCGATCTCTGTACAATTCAGTGTCTCCCTTCTTCTTCGTTCCGTATCCAACCTACAATTTTCAAAATTATCGATTGATTAGTGACATCAAGACATTCATTCATCAGAAAGTAACATTCCGGAAAAAAAACAAAACAAAGACCGAAAAAAATATTGATGAACGAGTTAATGGAGCTTCATTCTAGGGACTACCACCACATGAACCAAATTGACAGCATGTTTTTTTTTCGATTTTCAGTGAAATATCAAGATTAGATCGGCCTACAGGCATCGTTTTATAGCTACCACTCACGTAATCAATTAAAAACCCGAGGCGGATTTGCGTCAGTAGGAATAAACCAGACCATACATGGGCTAGGGTGTAGCCAGCAAAAGGACCCTCCCGCTTTTTGCCGAACCCCCTCCCGATTAGGGTTCAAGCCGTTGAGAATTTGGATCAGACCCTACCTCTTTTTGCTCAAAATCACTAGGTTTTGTCACTGACCCTCCCGCTTTTGACCTACCAGCAACAACCCTTGCCCATCTATGAAATCAGACCGAATATCCAAAATTTTAAATTATTTTAATTTCTAATAAATTGCGCAACAACCCTACTCTACCGAACAGCTAGGCACTAAACACTATTTACGCTTTAAAAAGATCATTAGAGGAAGCGATAAAGCTGTAGACCAGCAGGCTTTTCTTTCTTGAAAAATTATGGTAAAATTGATTTTAACTGTCTATGTGCATGTTTAACCCATGCCAATGCATCACAGAAAGAGGAAATACAAATTAAATGGTTCGCTAACAATTCTTTTTTTAATTTATAAGGTATTTCAAGACACAATATGTTACCTTAGTTTCCTGTCTGTCAGCAGAGACTCCGAATCGATTGAATTCATGAGAAATGTATTCAGTCTTTCTCATCCAAGGAACGATACGCGCATGTTGCATCGATCTGACAGGATACGTATCAATTCCTAAATTCGTCAAGCAAATGAACATGAAAAGGATAATTAAATGTATTGTAGTACCTCTTTGCATTGATTCCTTTCTTGCCTCCAACCTGTGTGTCGTCGAGAAGTTCCGCATCCTCCTCTTCCACCTTAATTTCGAGAAAAAAATCGATTAAGTTCAAAAAGGTTGGTTCATTAATTTATCAAAACGAATTTCGATAATTTAAATAAAGTGAAAACAAATGCAGAATGTAGTAGTATTTAATTTACTATCGTAATGGGCTAAGGTACCTAATTGAATAGCTCGATAATCGAATAATATTCCATCACAATTGGGGTAGAAATGGGGAATAGAGCGAGATTAATTACTAATTACTCACGGGAATTTTCTCGGGAGGAATAGCGTACGTAGCAGGGTCAATGAGATCAATATCCACTCCGATATCGGCCTCACATGAAACCTGCAATGAACAATGGACTAGTATTACTAAAACATTTGTTAGCCACCACCACTAAAGACGCGCAAGTGAAAGACAAACCTCAAATTTGTGCTCCTTCTCGAGATTCGAAGGCTTGTAGGGAATGAACCTGAACACCAGCACGATTTTCGCTTTTTACACAAAACAAATACTTAAATTAAAGAAAGAAGAACTGAAGGAAAAGAAACAAACCGGTCAAGGGAGACGAAAGGACAGGGAAGGAATTTGCCATCGAATGGAATGTCGGGGAGGGTGTTGCTGTAGTGAACGCGACAGAGAAGATCAGGGCCCTTGCTGAAAAGAAGATAAATAAAAAATAGTCAATCGATAGAGGATTGAAGGAATACTAGATTTGCCAACTCAAGACGAGAATGCAAAACAAGTCGAGAAAAAAAGTAGAAACTGACTCTTGCGGTTTCCCGATAACTGAGCGACGGATGGGCAACGAGCTCATCCTGCAATTACGAGTGGAAAAAGGGACAAATAATATAATACACAGCGTTTAAACAAAAGAAATAAGGAATAAATGAACGCATTGACCACCGCCAAAGAGCCGTAACTCAAATCTGTTGAATAGGACGATACTACTCCTTTTTTTGTGGTGTACCTACCGTATTTTCTTAGAATATTTTTAAAAATATAATCGATAATGCTCCGTTTTGCATTTTTTCACAATTTATTATTTCACGTATATCATAAGTAGCCAATGTTGGGAATATACATATTTTTAATTAACGAAACAATTCTTGTCCAGCATAATGTGTAAATGCATTATCATGTCCTAGTTAGACAGTAGATAAAACTTTATTATTTTAGCTTATTCATTATAAAACCTTGACCCGGTGCAGTAATTACGAGTAATTTACAATATGATACGATTGCTCATTTCTTCTTCAACCACTTGGGTCCACTGGGCAGAGATTCAGGGATGGTTCTTCTCTGGGAGGTAGGAGACAGATCAGCAGCTCTTTTCTGAGCGAGATGAGCCGGTTCAGGGTCTACGGTAGGCGCATACGGTACGAATGAAGAGTTGGTAGATAGCCTGAATCATGAGATTAATCGTCAACTAATGATATAAAAGTGCTCACCAAGATCTACTCATCTGTTCAGCCTCTTCATGACTCACTTCTCTCACATTCTCACCGTTGATCGATACTTCACCTAAATATACCGTATGACACCGTATACTCGATCGTCACAATCTCACCACAAGACACGATAATCGTAGCCTTAGGGGCGAATTCCATGGCAACGAGTGTCTTCGTCTCTTCCTTAGCAATCTTCGAATTGACGAATCGAAGGGAGAAATCGTCCCCGATGATATAAGAGAGGAATTGATGGAGATGGCAGGCTGCAAGGAGAACTGTAGGCTACACTAATCAATTACAGTACTCGCCTGGTTCATGAGGGAGGAAACATCCCTGGATGAGAATCTCGTTCGGAAGTTTGAATCGGATCACAACGTGTTTCCATGCAGCCAGTTTGCGCTCCTCAACATTGTATTCAGTACATTATCATAACAATCATATAGCCTTTTTAAAAATTAAACATATTTGAAAATGAAGCAAAAAAGGACAAAAAACCTTGTTTCTCTCCTCCATCGTACTTTTCGGTAGTAGAGCTCGTTGAGATTGACTCCGACTGAAGAGATTCATGTCAAACTGATAGATGAATAAGACGTCATACAAATACTCACACAGTATCCCGATGAGCCTTCTGAATGCTCTTCAAATCATCAACAGTCAACTCAAAGAATTCGTCTCCCAATTCCTCTTCCATTTCATTCGTTCTCTCCTCCTTCTTGAAATATACAGCAGCTCTGTCGCATCGTTCAGGTAGAGGTTCCTAGAAGAATAAAAAATCATTTCCGAATATCGATAAAGTAAATATTGCTACCGTATTCTCCTCCTCCATCTCCATTCGTCCCGCACCGAGGATCTCGTTGACACTTGCTACAGGGAGTCTTCCCACTTCCGCTACAGTATCCACAATGGCTGACGAGCCGGATCGAGATTCCAGCGACTGATTCACCTGATATCAATCAATAAACTATCGTCTGGTTTTCGTTCTTATAATTTAAGCTATTGTGCCCCGTTTCCTCGTCACTCACACAATCAATCAGTCAGTCACTCAAATTGAGCTGAAAAATCGAAAAACGGCCTCAAAGTTCCACGGCTGCACCTAACAGTGGCAGTATCTCCGAAAAGGATTACATGTATGGGATAATAGTTCTTAGGGATCTTAGATACACAAAGAGGCATCCAAAACTGCAAAAAAGCACACGTCTAAAATCTTGGTCTGTGCCAAATTCCGACCATTCTGAGTAGAACCTCTCGTTAGAGGCGTGATATTATTATATTATGGTTTATTCTTACGTTTCAATTTACATATTATCTTTGCATATTACAATCAAACTCACATTCTGTAGTAATGCCTCGAGTGCTTCTATTCTCGAACTGCGAATAGGCGATCGGTTCGGGACCACTGCAGGAGCGTGGGATACGGTATCGATCACCATGGGAGTAGAAGGAGGCGGAGCCACGAATGGACTATCGAAGGCCCATCGATCCTCATTGTTAGTCACAGGAGCTACGGACGGGAGACGGTCAGGAATACTGTATGGATAACTATTACAGTTTATTCCGGTAGAAAACTACCGTACCTCTGTTGAGGTGGTGGATTGGCTGCTTCTCTCTCCGCTTCTTCTCTCAATCGTCTCTCCTCTTCCATTCGAAGTCTCTCGATTAGCTGAGAAGAGACTACAGTAATTCAAGATCGGTAAATGATTGACTAACTTTTTCATCATCCTCTTCTCTCTTCAATCTCGCTTCATTCTCTATCTTCGCCGTTTCAAATCGTTTCTCCAGTCGTTCTTTCTCTGTCTTTTCTTCACTGATCAACTTCTCAATCTCATCCAGTTTGTCCGAACTCAACTGGAGGCGAATATATCTGAAACAATTTATCCAATTCTCTCATTGTAATAAACATACGCCGAAGACACGATGGAAAATTGAAAACAGCAAGGTAAGTGGAATACCTGATCAGAATCCTTCCTCCACTCACTCCGATTGATCCCAGTGTGCGGAACGAGAGTTCAGACTCGCCGCGATACTAGAATATACTCAGTTTTTGATTCAATTCGTAGCGTTTACCATAACCTGTCTGTTCATGTAACTGCAAGATGGATGTCCATCTTCCGTGGCAGAGATTAGATCGACGCCAATCGATTCAGAGACGAGGCGAACAACTTCCAGAAGAGTATCAGATGTCTTGCACTTCACTTCGTGACGACCATCCGGAATCTTTACATGGGAAAGATGTAGAATAGCAGTTGTGGACAGCAGAATGCGAGATGAGAGACCAAGTTCTCTTCATTTCGCGCACTCTCTCATCTTCCGACATGTGAATAGAGTGCGCGAAATGAAGAGACCGCGGTCTCACATCTCGCGCTCTACTGAACAGCTGAGGGAAGAGGTCAGTTTATAGATGATACCTGCAGAGCGACAGTGACATCTTGCACCACTGTACTGACGATGCCCTCCACAAGATCCAGAGTAGCATTGTTAGGTAATCCTGCACGCAATTAAACTTTGATCCCAGTGCAATCGAGAAACAAATGGGTACCGGAGAGTCTGAGCGGCAGTGCGAGATCCAGCGGTTTATTGTGGTGACGAAGCTCATGAGAAGTGGGATCGAACCCATGTGAGAGGCATACCTCCTCCAGCACCTGAAACCATGAATACGTACAGTTGATGATGAGTAATCAAATGAGTTACCTTTCGGAGAAGCGTGGATGGCGTCACCTTTATCGGAACCCGTCGTGCATTGGGGCAAAGCACGGTGACGGATGTAAGCGACATCTGAGATACCAATATCGATCAAACCCCCGAAAAATATTGGATAACAACGCGATAAACAACAAGACAATGACAAAATGCGGATAATTTCAAATTAGCGTTGAGTTGGGTCATGTTCATGATTTCTTGCGAAAACAAACCTTGTAAACACAGGAAGAGATCATGATCAAGAAATAAATGTGCCAGTTAATTTGTTATGTCATATTCGTAATTCCATTAAATCTTCAGAGAGAGAGTACAAGATCAATACACGAATAATATCTTGATTCAAGAAAGAATCTTGTGATAAAAATGCGAATCCTTCCTAAATTTAGCAGCCAAACCCCGCCCTGTCAATGAAATCGCAACAAAGTTATCGAACAAGTTCCGCCGTTTCCGGTTAACTACTTTTGGTATTCATAACTACATCTAGGACTTAGTCAGTACATAGGTTGATGTTTCTGCTATGGTTTTATCCATCCTTTCCTCTCAGAATTGTCACTTTCTTCGTGTAAACAGCCACGATTCTCTCGATAACTCGTGACGTTCGTCTTCTGAAGCCGCCGAATCCAATAAAACCGAAGCGATGATCGTCCGCCATTCTCGTATCAACTATGTTGCCTACAGAACGATCGTTTCCGTCGGTTATCGGCCCAGGTAAAAACATGCCTGTTTTGAGGACACTCTTTTTCGTAACTCTTATGACTCGTTTTCAGAAACATCTTCGTTGGTCAACATAGCGCAATTCTCCATCGCAACAGACAGACCTCTGAGTTGCTTAAGAATGCCATCAGATTCGCAGCTACCGATAGAAGCAAGGTTAGACGTTTTTGAACTTTGAACCCGTTATCAAGCTGTTTACTTTGTTCGTAATGTTCGACGTCACACTTTGTATTTACAGGTTGAGTCGACATTGAAAATGCTGAAGGATGATTTGACCGTTATGCAAGAAGAGGAAACGAAAAGATTGAAACTGGTGACTAAAATTATTGATAATTATATTTTTTAATATTCTCAAGAGTAAGAAGAATAAACATCGACGAGATTGTTTGCTCTCAGGTGCCCAGAAAGGACAGTGAGGTGAAGCCGTCTCTGAAACAGAGGGTCATGCATGAACTGAAGCACTACTACCACGGATTCCGGTAAGAAGCATCGTCTGTTTCTTTGTTTATTATGGGAATTTAATATTTTAGTCTGCTCGCTCTCGAGGTTCGTCTCTCATCCAAATATCTCTGGAGAATCATGAGAGGACAATCACTTACCAGAAGGGAGAGACAGCAAATGGTGAGTATTCAATTATTACATTCATGTATCCCTGCTAATAGACAATGGGCGTTATACTTAGTAATTCAATTATTGCTATAACTATTCATATCCTTTTATTCTTGCATAACCTCGAATAACATTTGAGGTTCGAACGGTCTCTGATCTCTTCCGTCTGGTTCCCTTCTCTATCTTCATCATCGTCCCCTTCATGGAACTCGCTCTTCCAATCTTCATCAAACTCTTCCCTGGAATGCTCCCATCTACTTTCCAGGAACACGATAAGGAGGTTTGTTTCTAATGGAGAACATAAATTAACGAAGGATAATATCAACACAACTTTATGCACATTTTTATGTGCCCATGACCAACTGCCATAGGACGGAATTATCTTTCCTCTCTCTACAAAAGATGTCAAAATGTGTCATGACTTCAAAAGTGCGATGGCTTTGTTGTAAATATCATAGAAATATTACTGTTCTTTACTTTGCAGCAGGAGAAGTTCCGCAAGCAAGTGAAGGTGAAAGTAGAGATGGCCAAGTTCCTCCAGGTGAGAAACACCATTCACTGCCGATACATATTTTTATTTATAATTCATCTACATGTTGTTCTTGTTTAAATAAACAAAAAAATAGGATACGATCGAAGAAATTGCGCTGGAGCGAAAGAAGAAGACGAATGCTGATGAGACGAGCAAAGCACTCGAATTCGCCCATTTCATCAAGAAGGTTCGTCTTCGAAAAAAACATTATGCACTATATTGTGCGTCGATATTTTTTTCCTTATTCCGATGAAGAAAAGGAGTAGTAAATATAACGAACTTCGTAATTTGCAGTTATAATGCGTATCCATTGATTGCAGGCTCGAATGGAGGGTGGATACGTGTCGAACAAGGACCTTTTCAAGTTCTCTAAATTGTTCGAGGTTTGTCCATTGGTTTACTTATCACTTAGAATGATTATTGCACTGCAAAAAGAAGTTGTGCAATTAAAGGATGAGCTGACTCTGGACAATTTGTCGATGTCCCAACTGAGAGCGCTGTGCAGACTGCTCAACACTCCAGTGAGTATCCGATTAAGATTTATCCTTTTATTTCGAATTATCGTTGATACAGTATTTCCATTTAATGGTCTCTTTCGATGAATAAAAAAACAAGGTCATAGAATGATTACAATTATCCTATTTCAAATATTCAGCCCCTGGGAAGTCCTGAAATTCTCCGATTCCAACTGAATATGAAGTTGCGTGAACTCAAGGCCGATGATAAGGTTCGATTACTTTCAATTGATATGTACTTATCTGATCCACCTGTACATTTCATTTATTGACTCAATAATCTCTGTTCGTTCCTTGTATTAGTCTCAATCTCGTTCAGCAAATCGCAGCCGAGGGAGGAGTGGACTCTCTGACTACACTTGATCTGCAGCAAGCATGCAGAGCAAGAGGAATGAGAGCAATCGGATTGAGTGAACAGAGACTCAAGGAACAGGTACGAGTTGTGGTATTGACAATGTGTACTCCTTCCATTTCAGTTGAATCAATGGTTGGAATTGTCTCTTAACGACAAAGTTCCTCCTTCTCTTCTTCTTCTCTCCCGTGCTCTCTATCTACCCGAAGACGTGCCCTTCACTGATCGGCTCAAGAGTCTCGTGTCTCAATTGCCAGAGGGAATTGCAGAGCAGACGAGACAGAAATTGACAGAGATGGAGGTGAGAAAAGAGATTCACTGGTATTTTCGTACTAGTTGATTGCTACTAGGCTGACCACTAGTATTTGCTACTGATATTCTACTAGTATCCAACTGGTATATCACTAGTAATGTGTCACAGTAGACATTTTCACTAGTAGTTTACTAGTGGATTTTACTAGTAGTTTACCAGTGGTGTGCACTTTCCTAGTTGCATACCCGTTGGATACTAGTAGAATACCAGTAGCATCCACTAGTGGTCAGCCTAGTAGTAATCTACTAGTACTTAAATACAAGAGATAGAGAGAGAGGGCGAAGGAAGCGAATCGAAATTGGTCATTGCAGGGAGGAGTTGTTGATCACAAGGCGCGTATCGCACTCATTATGAAGATCGAAGAGGCTATTGGACAGGAGAAATTATTGGCTGCTGAGACTGAAAAGAAGAAGAAGAAAGCTGCTGATGAGGCTAAGGTATGGGAGGGAGAGGGGTAGATACCGTGCTGGATCTATATTTTCTATTGGAAAACATTTTGATGGTTTGTCGCTCAAGAGACGATTGGGAATTAATTGGTGGAGCTTTCCAAACGATGAACGGACCAGAACAACCTGATCAGCGCGACTAACGATTGCTGACAAATTGCTTATTGTGTATGTCTCAGCGTGCGACGGAGGAGGCAGCTGCAGCTGCTGCAGTGAAGGAGTCGATAGTGGTGGATGAGAAGACGCCGACTGTCGAGGCGACTGCACACACTGTAGCTACCACTCCCACTACTGTACCTGTCAGTGGACACATTTGCATGAAGAATATTCAGCTGAAATCATTGTAAATTTCATATTTGTATTGTGTTTCAGAAGCCGGATCTGACAGCAGAAGCAATCAAGGCTGCAGCAACAGTGATTGCACAGACGGTCGCGGAGGCTGCAAAGGTACGCAATTAAAAGGATATTGAAATAGAAATTCATTAAAGATAAAATATTAGACCGAACCGAAAAGATCGAAAACCAAAAAGACCGAAAAGACCGATATGCTTTTTTCATGTGGGAAACACAGCAAGAAGGCAGATGTAAAAAGGAAGAAACTCGAAGAGACCTTACCCCACTCGATAAAACTCGTACATTCACTTCAATTTTTTGATGAGCAGGAAGAACAATAACGATCAAATTGTGCCCACTTCAGAGAAAATATATTTGGATTCCTTATGATTATTAGGAAGTGAGAAGGGAATACTATTTTTTGGTGATATTTTCTCTCACTTCATCTAATTTCTTTTGTTCTTCTCAGAAAGAAGAAGTCGTCATTGTCGCTGCTGTCGATGCTGCAATGAAAGAATTGGGAAAGAAGAAGGATGAGATTCACGTAGACAAGAAGGATCTGTCGGCTATTGAGGACGTACTACTGGGTACGGTAGAGAATGTTGATCGACAACTGAGAAAATTATATGGGATTATGAGGTGCAAAAAAATATTTGTAACATTATGACGTGCTTATGACAACGTTAATGTCATTATATTATATAAAACAATACGATACATAGACCAAAATGGTATGTTCCATGAAGAATTTAAAATGTGTTATTTTTAGTCTGTAACGCTTGAAACGGATCAATTATCAGATTTTGGCGCTTGCAAAACTTTCTAATTATCAGATTTTGGCGCTTGCAATCTTAAACTCAAAATGTAGAAAAAAAATTTTTTTCAAAAGTTTATATTTTCAAAAATATTTTCGAAAATATTTTTGAAAATATTTTCCCCCAATTTTGTGTTTAGCTGAAAGCCAAGGTCCGATTACGTCAGAAAAATCTGCAGACGCTTGGTAAAAATCTGCAGCCGGGATTATAAACCAGGCGCAAACCCGAAATGATGTCTGCGTTTGTTCCCTGGAACATACCTTTTGGTCTATGATACGATATGTTGCAGGAGGCGCACTGCATGAGGCCAAGCACGACATTACAGAGTTGAAGGAGCAAATCTCGGAGCATTCGGAGGTGAGAAATGAGATTGAGATACGAATTGATGATAATGGAGTTGATATGAAAAAAAACTTGAAAAAAACTTACCTCGATTTCAGGATCTAATCGAAGTGAATGCTCTCGATGGCGCTTTCGCTGAAAGTAAGGTCGCCAAGAGACTCAGGTATGCAGCGTATTCATTTTATTTATGTTTGGTGATGTTATAAATAGAATATTTATGTATTACTATATATCGCAGTGGTGGAAGTTATTTCTATTCTCAGGTCGAAGGTGGAGGCAATGGTGCAGAATGTAGACTCGATGGTGACGAAATTGGAGGAGAAGAAACAGATAATCGATGAAACGATCGCTGATCCTGCCATTCCTGATAGTGCAAAGGATAAGAGGTGAGCATACTGTAGTCCGATATTGATTGAAGCCATGATGAAATCGATTCAGAGAGAAGCAGATTAGAGTCACTGATGTTATTCAACGACTGAAGAGTATCAGAAAGGACTATGCTGAGGTGAGATTAACGAGTGATCTATATTCTAGTTGTATGTCGATGACCATTAGCACGGCCACCTAATGCTACTACTCCCGTATACCGGCGATTCTAGAGTGATTATTGATTGAGGCCACCGTAGAACAATTGGAGATCACTCTTTCGAATGATCGATTTTCAGGCGGAGGCAGAGAAGTTGGAAGCACTCATCAAGGCGATGGATGAGGATCTCGATGGAATTATCGATTCTGATGTCGTGTTGGAGGTGAGATACGGTATATGAAAGGAAATGCAGAGATAGTTACAATTATTGATTTTCTTTTCCTTCCAAAAGTAAACGGGAAAATGTTGTGATTGCAGGTGATTGGTCTGCTCGAGAAGCATTCGGATGTCTCCATTTCTCCCTCTCAACTCGCTTCTATGATTGAAGTACTCAAGAAGGAGGACAGAGCAGAAGCACTGCAGGCTGCCATGGGAGAGGCCATACTCAGCGCCCCCATTACTGTACAGGTACGGTAGTGAGGATACTGTAGACAAGGAGAAACGGATTGAAGACTGTAGGGGCTTTAACGCTTTCCCTGCATATTGATAATGACTACCGTAATCAGGGCAACTCTGAGACTCCTGCCGCGACTTCTCCTCTCGTGAATCCACCTGATATGGACCCCCAGTTGACAACTCCGCAGCAGCAGAAAGCAGCAGCCGCTAAACAGCAGAAGCAGCAGCAAGTCTGAGCTGTGGAATCTGTGCTGCACATTCCATCGTCATCCTGACTCTGCTCCGGTGGAAGCGAATAATTTCACGACCAGTTGTATTTATGCATTATTGTCCATGGGGGACTGAGAATCTCGACTCTCACAATTGAATCCCCCCATAACACGACCTCACCATACGTTTGCACTTTAGTAGCTAATTCACTCCATTTTTGTTGTACCCATTGCATCTCCGAACCACCTTAGTTGTTATCGTCCTTGCACTGGATTCTATCTATTGTTACTGGAGTACGGTAACATTCAGTCCATAGAGTCGTGTATCTCCCCTTCTCTCAATGATTCGGCTATGGTCTACCACTCGATTTACTTCTCACTCTCCCCGATCTATCTCAACATCAGTTTTACTGATACCATCCAAACTATAGATAATTCTAAAAGTATGCGACGACCTCGATGTTTTGTATTTCCCGTGTGTATTTCTGCTGCTGTCTGGTTTTCTTATCCCATTGTTTAGTCCCCCCCCCCTTCACTCCTCTTCTGTTAGTGTGTCCATAGGCTATAGTCTCTGTAATTGTTACAGTACCCCAATTCGAGCTTGATTACGGTAGATGCTCGAAGCTTCTCATCGGGGGCTCAGTTCGGCTACCGTAATCCGGTGTAGTGAAATCCGTTCCTAATATGTGTTCTCACCTCGCCAAGAGTTGTAAGGGTCATTGATGTACATAAGATGAATCAAAGATAGAAAATAAATTCATTTGCAAGTCTTGAATCTCTGCCAACATTTTATCGTGCTTGGAAGTAAACTTGAAATGGAATGTTCGTATTCATTCAATTTTTACTTGAATCTTTGCTCGTCAGAGTGCCTAAGTATAAGACAATTTTCATTAAATATAATATTCGAAATCTAAATTGTATATGGTAAACAACGCATTGCAACGGAGCTAAGTCGAAAGACCGTAACTGTAGAGCCGGTGAAAAGAACGCGAGAGGAAAAACTTCCTGTATTTAGCAAAATGAAACTCCGCCCTCCTTCCGCGAATTTTTTCTTTGTGTTTTTTTGTTTAATCATGTTTTCGTGGTCTGTTTTACGTTATCTTAATAAAATTCCTTTTTGTAGTGACCCTCCAGAATCGTAGCTACTGGCAACGAAGCTGGAAATGAGTTACCAACGGTAAGTTCTTTTGAATAGGTGACGAACAGGGGATTCAATCGATGTTGTTGCCTTGGTTTTATATACGATTGTTTTGTTGCAGGGGTGGCCACGACAACGACGGTGGATACGGCTCGCGCCAAGGCAAGTAACTCATCGTTTTTTTGACCGGGGATTGCCTGCATACATATTTAACGACGGCTAACAGCCTGATGAATACTAATAGGTGCTTGAAATGCCTTTATCGAGAATCTTTTGACGCTAACGGCGTTAACGAGCTGTGGTCTTATGAAACCATTGGTCAGAACCCTCTTCCAGCAAATGGCTGATATAGTGGAGTGTAATACCGATATGTGACATTGCAAATGAATGCATAAAGAGTATTTCATTGGCGGATAATATGTTGGATCTCATTTTGATTGTTTTCAGACGGAAATCGTGGCGGGGCTTCATACGGATCACCCAATGTAAGTTTATTCTTCTTCCATCCCTTCTTTTGTCATTCGAAACATCTGGTGTGAGCCTGGTCTGCTGAGAGTGACAGCTGTCATAATATAAGGCTTTCCGTTGTAAAGTACAGTTAATACGATCAGGCCTTGTTTAGAGGATCCTTTGTTCGGTAATTTGACACTTGCATAGGTCATCACTACTTCTCCTTGTCCGTGTGTTTACCTTTGCTACTCTCCCTCCGATTGCGTGCATTGTGTCTATCTCGTGTTGTATATCTTGGAGTTAGCTCCATAAATGTACCAATCAATGCATTCAAAGTATGGATTTAACGAGCTATCATAGTTACCCTTCCATTATTTATTAAATGAAATATATCTTCATTTTTAAACAAGTAATCTTACAGCACGACAACAACCGTGGTGGAATGAGAAGCGATCGTATGGACGATAGAGGAGGAAGAGGACGATCGCCTGTAAGTAATCGAAACCTGTTGATAGCGAAACAAGAGAGAAGAGTGTCACGATTGCGTATGCTCTGTATTGATCGATCTGATCATTCTAATACACATTCTCCCTTATCTCATTGATCGTGCGACTTCTTTTATGATGATTCATCGGTCTCATACTTGCGATCACAATCTTATCTATGAAGATCTGCTCTAAGAATGTCATTTATGCCTTAAACATATCCGTGAATCTTTCGCTGTGAATTAGAAAGCGATTAAATTAACACTAATAATCATTAATGAATAAATTGGTTGAACTACTCTTTATTTATTTATTTTTTTATTCATTCCACACAATTTCTATTTTGAGGATCGTGGTCAAATGAGAGGAGGCGATGGAGGAGGAGGGAGAGGAGGTCATGACGACAGAGGTAAATTATAGGAATATAATGCAATTGAAATACTGCAACTGTATTCAGACTGTCAAATTATTGAATGTTTGTAATGAGAATGATATTCAGATTCCCGTCGTCCCCAGAACGAATACGGAGCTCCTCCTAACTCAGCATTCAGCGGAGGAAGAGGAGGAGGAGGAGGTGGAGGAGGAAGAATGAGCTCCCCTCCCAGAGGACCGAGAGGACAGCAGGAAGATAGATATGGTAAGTTGAGATAGGGTAAAACATTCGCATTTACTGGAAATAAGACGATAAGAAGGGTAGAAACTCGATTATTTTCCGTTGGTTTGCTCATATTTGTCTTCTTTTCAGGTGGTGCTTCTCGAGATGGAGGAGATAGAAGATACGATGACAATCGAGGAGAAAGGGACGGAGGGAACAGAGGAGGGGAAAGAGTTCAATTCGATAGGAGAGACGATCGAAGAGACGACAATCGACCTGGTCAGTATTTTATATTTACAAACACTTTTCCGAAATAATAAGACGTTTCCATACATTTAAAAACACGGACAATCTCCGTCAACATATTTCTGAATGAGCAGCTTTAACTCTTGAAAACTATCTAGAAAAGCGCATAAGGATGAAATCAGTAAGAATCAATTTGAAATCTGACCACTTTATGGGTTTGAAATATAGTTCTGACTAGTTTTATGCGAAATCTTTCGAGTTTATAAATTTCGTAATATGCCTTATTATCCGTGGTAAGAAAATGTATGGACGTTCGGTTGCTAAACAACAGATGTGGCTGAGAGAGAGAATGACAAATCGAGAGACACGCCGAGGTATAGAAAGAGAGTCCACGCACCAGTAATCCATTTCATGAATTTATCTTCTTTTTTAAATTGGGATACAGATGGAAATATGTAATACTGTAGATTGATTGTGATGGATAGATGATTGCAGTTCCTCAAGAGCCCTTCGGATCGAGAGGCGGACGTGAGGATGGATACGGAGGAGCATCCAGAGGTACTACTTATATTTGTAAAGAAAGAATGCTGAGTCATATCACGAGATACGACGCCAAGAGAACAATGACTATTTGTTACTAGGAGGAGACAGACACGAAACTCGTCCTTCCAACGATGGAGGTAGAGGAGGGTATGGAGGAGGAGACAGAGAGAGAGGTGAGGCACTCATATATCATACCTTGTGCATATGATATCCCATTGAAGGCGGCAACCACGGGAATGACGTCAGAAATGGATCGTATGGTGGAGATAGAGGACAGAGGGAGAATGGATATCAAGGAGATAGGGACGGTGGAAAAAGAGAAGGAGGAGGAGGAGGAGGATACGATACAGGAAAAGGTATGGTTGAGTGTACTTCACTATCTAATGATGATCATAGGTCGACAAGGAGGGTAGGGAAGCGTCGAAAATGTGGGTAGGGCTTTTTTCTCAAAATTAGCCATTAAAGCGACAAAATGTTGGTTAGGTTTTTACTTTTTCTCTTAAAATCCAAGAATGTTGGTGTGATTTTAAATAAAAGGTGGCCTTCTAAAAGCCAAAATAGGCTTTGCCGTTTTTTTTACGTAACTGTCGATGTCATAGGTGGGCAGCATTTATCCGAGCCCTTTTGCACAGTGCCCCCGATTCACTATAATCTATTCCGGGCGGCATGTAGGCCTTCGAATAGGCATGTTCTTTTAGCTTTTTTCAAGTATCCATCTCATTTTCACTTTTGCACCGTGCCCCCGAAAACACAAGCCCTCATTTGCACGGTGCCCCTGCACCCTCGTACCCACGTATGGTCGACTTATGAAGATGATATTGATGCAGGACGCAATGATGATTTCGGCCGTGGTTCTGGCAGAGACGAAAGAGGAAGTGGAGGAGGAGGAGGGTATGGTAATCAAGAAAGAGATAATGGAAGAAGGTCAGTTGATTTTAAATGGGACTATTGATAGTAACATTGTATAGTCCGGCTGAAATTTGGAGGAATGGTAAATTTAAGTGATAGCTCCTCGTTCAATCGAGGTCGTGGAGGAGGAACAGTCGGAAGAGGAGGAGGAATGAGTGGGAGAGACAGGTATGGAGAGGGAATACATTAGAGCATAGGGTATCAATAAAGTTGAAAACGATGTCTGATTTTTCGATTATTGTTAATCTCGATTTTTTAAGATTTTTAAAATCTTCATATTCTAAAATATTGTCTTATTTTTTTTCTCGAAATTTCACAGGAAAAAAAGCCAAAATTCTGTCATTGTGTTTCCCTGAAATTTACCTTTTGGTCTATGGACTAGAGAAAGAATGAATGTCATACAGATGGTGATACATGATTAGATGGAATTGCAGAGATGATGCAGGAGGATTCGGAAATGATAATGGAAGAGATCGAGATGGATATGATTCTGGAAGAGGAGGGGGATTCAGACGAGGAGTCAGTGATGGAGACAGGTATGGAGAGAATAGAGAAGATATTGGATTGATTATTGGATATATGCAAATGATGCAGAATAATGTTCAGAAACGGAAGTTCGTTCGGAAGTAGAGGAGGAAGCAACAGCTTCGGAGACAGGTATGTTAAGAATGCAATCGGTCGATTGAGATATGATGGTGTGACGTCAATATTGAATGTTAAGAGGCGATCGCGGAGGTGGATTCGGAAGAGACAACAGAGAGAATGAGGGATTCGGAGAGAGGTACGTTGATTGTGAAGGGAAGGGGAGAGAAGTGGATGATATATGTTATGAGACTCATTCTTTCGTCTTCAGAAACGGCAGTGGAGGTGGATTCAGTCGTGGTGGAGGCTTCAGCAGAGGAGGCGGAGATCGATTCGGAGATAGGTGAGATTATATTGAGTGATTAATGGCGAGTACAGTGACGTCATATTTAGGAACATTGGTGGTCGCGGTGGCGGTTTCAGTAGTAGAGGAGGAGGAAGCGGAGGAGGATTTGATAGGTGAGAATGAAAATGTTATTTTATCTGTAGTTAGTTGTGTTGCGAAGACGGAATTGATTGTTGTGATGGCAGGAGCGAAGGAGGATTCAATAATAGTGGAGGAGGATTCGGTGGAGATCGAGGAGGGAACTTCAATGGAGGAGGAGGAAGAGGGGGATGGGATAATGGAGGAGGAGCAACCACATTCAATAATCACTTCGGATCATCCAGCTTCGGTGGAGGCGGCGGAGGAATGGTGAATAATCTTGATATGAACGCAAAGACGCGTATTGTTCGAATATGCAATTCTCCTATGCCAACAATTGTATATTTTTCTTAATGCAACTTGAGTGTTTAAGCGTGATCTGGATGCCCTCAATAGCAATGGAGATCGAATGTATGCCAAGAGAGGATACAAGACGACGTATCGAACCGCCAATGAACTCTACGAGAGTGATGCACGCAACTCGGAGGTATTGTAGAGTTAGCAATTTATGAAATGAGGGATGACTGATTGTGACTATGTGTGATTCATCTTGCAGAATCAAGTGTTGAATGCTGACGAACCAGTGAAACTCGATGGACCGGATGCTGATGCAATCCATGCTATTCAGTAAGGGAAATCTATCATTTCTCACTCATTCATATGATTTGCTCACGCAGATCATGGGACCAATCTGGACTGGACCAGCAATTGATCGATATCTGTGTCAATCGATGCAAGTACACGACTGTTCGTCCTATTCAGGCCATTGGAGTGCCAGCCATTTTGGTGAGTGAAAGGAACTAAGAATGATGAATAGCAGATGGGAGTACTAATGCATTTGAGAGACGACCAGGTGCTACTTTGCAATTTGCGGTGTATGAACTGAGATTGAGTTAGTGGGTCAATCGAATATGGTTGTGTATTGCAGAGTGGAAGGGACATTTTGGCCCAATCGGAGACGGGATCGGGCAAATCTGCCTCATTCATGCTGCCCATTGTGCACGAGGTAGGCTGAAAGGAGAAGGGACTCACTCATTTTGGGCATTGGAAGTGGAAAGAAGGGCTAGAATGATACCTTCTGCAGGCCCTTTGCCTTGATGTCAGGATAAATACGTATATGTATAAAGAGGAGATGGTTTATTCATACCAGAATAGTAATAAAATGATAACGATATAAGTAATTTTCAGATTCTCAGTGAGAAACGTCAGTTGGGAACGGGTAAAGTGGAGGCAATAATGGTTGCTCCCACTAGAGAACTCGTCAATCAACTGTATGAGCAGGCTATCAGATTCACAGGTGAGGTGACTCAATGTGTCTTGTGTGTAATATGTGTATGATCTGCAGAGGGAATCGACTTCATCAAGGTCGTGTGCTCCATCGGTCAATCCGCCTACGGAGACACGATCAGTGTCTTCCAGACGTACGTCGATATTTATTATTTAATTCAATGATGATAGTCCCATTGCAGCACTGGCTGTCACATTCTGATATCAACCATCGGAAGACTCAAGGATCACATCGGAAAGCAACACGTATGTTTACTCTTTATCACTCTTATTAGCCAATACAAATGTGAGGCACTTGAGATGTTATATTGATTGTGTTTGCATTTAACAAGTGTGTGTGTGTGTTCAGATCACACTCGATTCTCTCCGTTACTTCGTTCTCGACGAGGCCGATCGAATGTTGGAAGATAAATGTGGAACGAGAGAGATGGAAATGATCTTCAGACATCCCAAATGGCCCAAGGTATGGTACATTATTGAGGGGCTAGGGTGTAGCTAGCAACTTGAGACTCTTGCTTTCGGGTCAAGCCATTACGGTTTTTTGATCGGGATCCGACCCTGCCGCTTTTTGCTCAAAATCACCAGATTTTGTCACTACTCCCCCTCTTTTGACCTACCAGCAACAACCCTTTCCCATCTATGATTGAGATGTTATTCTTCGTGGCTCTTCTTTTCAATTGAAGATGGTGTTTCTTTTTTATGTGTGATCTATTTAAATACTGATTATATATAATTGTTCATTAAGCCTGCCGACATTCAATCTCTTCTCTTCTCTGCCACAATGCCTACATCAGTGAAGGACTATGCAAGGAACATTCTCAAGAATAAGTAAGTGGTTACGATACCGATACAAACTCCTTTCAAATGAGTGCAAACACGAGCATAGACCAAAAAATACGTTCTAGACTATCAGTATTTTTTTTTACTTTTTGGGGTGACAAGTCGAGAAATCAGATACCGTTTATGTATCACGAGCTCGAAAAAGTCTAAAACTCTCCCACATTTTCGATTTTCCACCCAAAAATAATAAAATTAGACAACATTTAGGACTTTTTCGTCTATAGCATTTTGGTGTATGAACACGAGGGTAAATGTGCGTCTCTTTTAGCTTCCTCACTATCACTCCCATGAACAATGGAGGAGCGAACAAGAAGATCAAGCAGATATTCTACCCGTAAGATTTAGACTAGTTTTTATGAGTGAAGATTGTGACAAATGTGTCGTGTCTTCCCCCCTTTCAATCAATCGTCTTTCTATCTTCCATTTTTTGTCTTTTCAGTCTCGAGGGAATGTCGTCCAAGAATTTGAAGTTGTCTGAATTGCTCAATGAGGTACGCATTTGAATGTCCCATATCCTCTCCAATATATTCATTTCAGGAGGCAAAGAGCTGTCTGGAAAACGACTGTGAATTCAGAAAGACCCTCATCTTCGTGAACAAGAAGGATTCGACCAACATGCTTTCTCTTTTCCTCTCCACCTCTCTCCCTGGAGGAGTCACTGCTCAATCTATCAATGGGTAAATACTCTGGTATTTTCTTCCCAGTGGTATCCCAGTTCCCCTCCCACTGGGAGAAATATCAAAGGTTCTTACGGTTTCCCCCACTAGGATCCCACTGATGTCACTGGGATCCCAGTGGGGGAAACCGTCGGAACCTCTGATCTTTCTCCCAGTGGGAGGGGAACTGGGATACCACTGGGAAGAAAATACCAGAGTACTAGAGTTTGAAATTCATCTACATTTTTGGATTACATCTCTTAATTTCGCACGCTCTCTCGCAAATCGACCGGTGTAGAGCGTGCGCGAAGTGAAGAGCGCTAATCCAATTATTTACCCGAATTTCAAATTTTATTAAATATAAAGGGAGTTTTAATATGATGAAATAACGAGGAAATATTTAATGAAATGTATTTGGAATGGGATTAATAATCGTAGATTGCAGTGACAAGGGACAGGATCTTCGTGACGATGCCATCGCTCAATTCAGAAGTGGAAGAGTTAAGATTCTGATCGGAACTGATCTATGCGAGAGGTACGGTTATTACAGTTAAACTTTTATACGAACATGGAACAGTACGACTACCTGCTAAACATAGGAATGCCCAATAGGGTTGGCCATTCGGCCTTAGCGCACTCGCAATTCCTCCCCTACCCGCGCGCGGCTTTGCGAGGTTGTAATAAGCTCCGCCCACAATTGCGAGGGCGCAATTCTGAAGTGAGGCTATGCGAGGGCGCAATTAATTACGACCTCGCAATTTTTCCTGATTGCCGATTGGCTTTAAAAGTCGATTTTTTCGTGTATTTCATTTTTAGAAGCAACATTCCCAATTCACAGAAGTGGATAATAGATAGTAAAAAATGTTTTTTTTCACTATTGTTAACCACCATTGTTGAGTTGTGATGATGAAACCTCATTTCTTACTGCCTATTTTCACTTCTATGAATTGGGGATGTAAATACTAAGAAAAAATAAACGAGGAATTCGCATTTGGGTGCTAATCGGCCATCAGGAAAAAATGCGAGGTCGCAATGAATTGCGCCCTCGCAATTGTGGGCGGAGCTTATTGCAACCTCGCAAAGCCGCAATCGTTTAGCCAACCCTAATGCCCAACATGATTATTTGGATTTACACATCGCACAAATTTATTGGTTTCTTGTTTTTACCCGCAATGAATTCGTGTGATCATGCTCTATCGAATGAAGCTAATTTTGAAATTTTAATCGATTAATGAAAGGAATATTCGTAACTGCGTTATCATCGGAACAAACAACACTCAGAACAACATCAAGTATATTTATAATACATCCTCATTCATTTCAAACATTGATAGACGTGCTCATTGGGAAATCTGTGTAAATCCGAGTCTGCATAGACACGATTTTGTGTATTTCAGAGGACTGGATATCGAGGGTCTCGAACACGTTATCAACTTCGACATGCCAACTGAGGGCGAACGGTGAGATTGAATGATGATGGAAGATATGATGAGATATGAATGATTTTAGATATACTCATCGAATCGGTCGAACTGGCAGAGTGAGGAACGGAACAGCGACGTCGTTTATCTCTGGTGATGACAATCGAATTCTGCCCACTATCATCCAGGTATTGAAAATTCACAAACACTCTTTCAAAATTAAATACGTTCCATTATTATTCCGCACCAAAATCGGAAATGATAGGCGAGAGAGCGCGATCAAGCCGAGGTAAAAAGAGAGTACACACAACAGTAGTCCATTTCATGAGCGTATCGTTTTAAAATTGCAATGCATAAGACGGTTTATATTTTGCAGAAGATAAATATATCTCCATTTTGATTTCTTTATTGATGATCGTAACTTAAACTAATAATTGATTTGAATCGTCATTTTAGATCGCAAAGGGTGCTGGACAAGAAATCCCTGATTGGATGGAGAAGCAGGCCAGTGGAGGGGGATACGGTAGTGGAGGTGCATTTGGAAGTGGAGGAGGTGAGTAGATTGCAATGTGATGATGTAACTGCCAAATTTCATAAAAACGATATTTAATTATACACCACAAACAGATTGCTAATAACAATATTATTATGAATTATATTAAGGATTCGGCGAGTCTTCTGGTGGTTTCCAATCGAGTGGTGGATTTGGAGAAGCGAGTGGAGGATTCGAAGCAGGTACGGTAGCTAATAGTGGGTAATGATCAATAGGGGGTTATCCTAATAACTAATAACACGTTAATGGAATCTCACTGAAAACGACATGATTAACTTATTAAAATAACTTATTTAAGAATACTCTGAACCTAGTTCAAAGAAAAAAACATTTTTTTCAAAAACAATTTTTAAAGTTGATGCATTCCGCAGTTCTCCAACCATTTCTATGTGTAGTGTATTAAACACGGAAGAGGGGGGCGTGGCCTTGGAAATTCTTATTAATCGTAAAATATGGAGGTTTGGCATTTGATTCGTAAAAGAAAACTTTTTAAAATAACTTTATTCGCTTTGTTAAATTCCACAATATCCTTATATTCTTGCAGTCGCTGAAAATGGAGGATTCTCGAGTGGTGGAGGATTTGGTTCGGATGAAAAGAAGGAGAATGGAGGTTTGTTGAGAAGCGAAGTACTGCGGGGGATGTGATGACATTTCTCCGAAATCCCTTTGTGATATTAGATACAATTGATGGATTGCCTATTAATGACGTAATCTCTTATTCAGAATCGAAAGAAGAGCCGAATCCGTTCGATGTTGGTCGTGAGTCGACCAGTTGGGGAGATGCCGAGGTAGCGGCTTCGTCCAATGCAAACGAGGCGTTCGCCACTAAGAACCATGACGTCAATGAGGATGATTGGTAGAGTGGAAGAGAGGAGGAGTGGAGGAAGACACGGCCAATCCATTATCGAATCTCCCCCGATCTATTTGTTATCCCCGCATTATTCCTAAACCCAATTTCTTGTACAAGATTGCCCAAATTGCTACTTTCCCGTCCGTCTTCGCTTTCTCTTAATTACATAAATTGAAAAGCGTGTTTATTATCTCATGCCTTAATTGACCCCAGTTATAATAATCTCTTCCTATTATTATATGGAGTATTTCGAGTGAGAGTATTTATTCCACTCGGTATTGTTCGTGATCATATCTCATCGCCCGAATAATCAACAGTGTTAAGGTTAATTTGTTTATTACTTATTGGCCATGTTCAGCTTCCCCATACTTGTTCAAGTGTTTTTGCGATTTATCTGGCATGAGCTGTTATGGATACGATAAATATATCACAATCAATTCGTTGTAAATACGCAGTGGATTAGTATATCATTTGGCTTTGAAATTGATAGAGCCTTCGATGCATTTAATCTTTGGAGCAAAGGGAAAAAATTCAATACAACGCGTAGTTGTGGCAATCAAATATTTGCTAAAAATTGAAGTATCGGGTGAATTCACAATTCTAAATAATTTCTTCCTAGATAACCGTGTACTCTACAGTTTGTAGAAGGTTCCATTTTTGTAATTCAGTGATTTTCCAGTCTTGGGCGTGATTTTAAGTGGAACGAGTCGTTTCCAGAAGACGAATACAACTATGAATCCGACAATCTGAAAAAAAGTGATCTTTGATCTCCCGTCCCTGATCTCTGATATCTCACCAAAACTGACAATTCAGCAAGCATAGGCCACATGTAACCCGTGTTTTCGAACAACGCACTGTAATCAATTATGTACGATAAATATAATATTGACTACTTACGTCGATACAATGGGGGCAATAATTCGAGCGATACTTCCGAATAGTGCCATTATTCCTTGCAGATTTCCCTGTGACACACGTTACTATCCACTACAGAGATTACGGTATCCAACCTGATTTCTGGGACCAATCACTTCCGAGAACAGCGTTCCAGTCGGATTTGCAAGGAAGGGAAATCCGAAACCGATTCCTTTAAATTAGTTAATTTATGATAGATAAAGGTAGATAACTGACCGATTAAATATCCGGCCCAGTAGACAGGTTGAGGCACTTGAGGGACAGTCTTGCACCACTCATAGTAACATCCAAGACCATCGGTTGTGTTCTCGACATAGACTAGTGGAGTTGTGAAGAATGGATATCTGATGGTTACGATCAATATCGATTAGTCAGATTACGGTAGCTTACGGTAGGATGCAGATATGATAGAAGGAGAAACCAGCCAAACCGACGAGGAGAATGTATCGAGGGTTCCTGTGATGTTTGACTAATTAATTGATGATTGGAGATGGAACTCACACTTTGCCCAGTCGAGTGAATGCAAGTAGCGCATTGTTGAAGATTTCGATGATACTAGCAACAGCCTGCAACATTTGAATATAGAAAATACGGGGGGGGTGACAATTCCGCAACGCGACATTTCCGCAACGAGGTTTTTAACTGCTCTAAACTAGCGGGGTTGTATTGAGGTTAAATGCACTACGCTTTATGCGTACACTACGCTCTATGCGTACACTACGCACTATGCATAGTTCTGGCTGAGGGTTCGGTCCAGGGGGAGATCGATAGTTGGCTCCAGGTACGGTCCAGGGGGTGCCCTGTAGCCGGCTCCAGGTTCGGTCCAGGGGGAGCTCGGAAGACGGCTCCGGGCTACATTAAAGCTCGCAGTATGATAGGGAATGTTAATCGCTACAAAGAGTACTGGCTTATTCCGTTGCAAAAGGCTCGTGAGGCTGAGAGCGATCGAAAAAAGTTGCCACTACGCCACTTCGTGGCTCCGTGGCAACTTTTTTCGATCGCTCTCAGCCTCACGAGCCTTTCACAACGGAAACGCAGGATACAGTGCGTTCAGAATTTTTAGAACACTTTCAGAGATGTTTCCCGTGATTCCCCACACCCTCTGAATCTTTTTGGAACTTCTCAAAATTTTCGATTTTTCACGTTAAAACAGGTTAGAACACGTTCAGACACGTTTCGAACATCGCAAAACACTTTTCCTGCGAACCCCTACGCTCTCTGAATCATTTGGAAACTTTTCGAAATTTTCGATTTTTCACGTTAAAACGCGTTAGAACACGTTCAGACACGTTTCCGACATCGCAAAACACTTTTGTAGTGATCCCCCTACGCTTTCTGAATCATTTTGGAACTTTTCGAAATTTTCGATTTTTCACGTTAAAACGCGTTAGAACACGTTCAGACACGTTTCCGACATCGCAAAACACTTTTGTAGTGATACCCTACGCTTTCTGAATCATTTTGGAACTTTTCGAATTTTTCGATTTTTCACGTTAAAACGTGTTAGAACACGTTCTGACACGTTTCTGACATCGCAAAACACTTTTCCTGTGATCCCCGACACTCACCGGTGCGTTTGGAGAAGGTTCGAAATTTTCGATTTTTCACGTTAAAACGCGTTAGAACACGTTCAGACACGTTTCCGACATCGCAAAACACTTTTGTAGTGATCCCCCTACGCTTTCTGAATCATTTTGGAACTTTTCGAAATTTTCGATTTTTCACGTTAAAACGTGTTAGAACACGTTCTGACACGTTTCTGACATCGCAAAACACTTTTCCTGTGATCCCCGACACTCACCGGTGCGTTTGGAGAAGGTTCGAAATTTTCGATTTTTCACGTTAAAACGCGTTAGAACACGTTCAGACACGTTTCCGACATCGCAAAACACTTTTGTAGTGATCCCCCTACGCTTTCTGAATCATTTTGGAACTTTTCGAAATTTTCGATTTTTCACGTTAAAACGCGTTAGAACACGTTCAGACACGTTTCCGACATCGCAAAACACTTTTGTAGTGATACCCTACGCTTTCTGAATCATTTTGGAACTTTTCGAATTTTTCGATTTTTCACGTTAAAACGTGTTAGAACACGTTCTGACACGTTTCTGACATCGCAAAACACTTTTCCTGTGATCCCCGACACTCACCGGTGCGTTTGGAGAAGGTTCGAAATTTTCGATTTTTCACGTTAAAACGCGTTAGAACACGTTCAGACACGTTTCCGACATCGCAAAACACTTTTGTAGTGATCCCCCTACGCTTTCTGAATCATTTTGGAACTTTTCGAAATTTTCGATTTTTCACGTTAAAACGCGTTAGAACACGTTCAGACACGTTTCCGACATCGCAAAACACTTTTGTAGTGATACCTACGCTTTCTGAATCATTTTGGAACTTTTCGAATTTTTCGATTTTTCACGTTAAAACGTGTTAGAACACGTTCTGACACGTTTCTGACATCGCAAAACACTTTTCCTGTGATCCCCGACACTCACCGGTGCGTTTGGAGAAGGTTCGAAAATTTCGATTTTTCATGTTAAAACTCGGCAAAACAGGTGGAAACGTGTTTCACGGTACTCAAAAACGGGTTAGGACGGTTTCTGGCACTTGCAAAAAATGCGGCAAAAGGTTTGCCCGCGGCGGGTGTCGAACCTGGGGGCCTCGGATTCAAAGTTTGGCTCGTAACCCACTTGGCTATGGATTTGGTTAATTATATTTTGTAAAATTTGAAAGGTATTCTGGTCGGTTATCATATGCAAAAGGATCTGAGAAGATTGATTGAGTTTGAAGCGATTTATAGCGAAAACACGAAAATTTCCGTCACGCGGTTAAAACTTGGCAAAACAGGTGAAAACGTGTTTCACGGTACTTAGAAACGTGCCAGGAGCACTTGCGGCACTTACGAAAAATGCGGCAAAAGGTTTGCCCGCGGCGGGGGTCGAACCTGCGTCGGTCGGATTGCTAGTTCAGCGCGTAACCCACTTGGCCATGGATTTGGCGATTTAAATTTTGTAAAATTTGAAAGCAATTCTGGTCTATTATCATATGCAAAAGGTTCTGAGAAGATAGCGCAATTTTGAAGCGAAATATAAGGAAAATGAGAAAAAAGTGTGACCGGACGGAAGGAAAAAAAACGGACAGACAGACAGACAGACAGACAGACAGACAGACAGACAGACAGACAGACAGACAGACAGACAGACAGACGTTAGCATTTTCAAATATATAGTAATAGTAACCTATCTACATATCTTCACCAAAGTGTTATCATGATCAGAATCACGAGGGCTTTCAAACCCACAAATTAACTAATTAACTAATTAAAATTTGGCTAATTAGCAGAAAATTCAAAATGGTCAGAAAAATACAGCAACAAGCCGAATCGATGGAGGTGAGCAAATAACTAACAGGGGGGAAAAGTTAATGCGGATTCCTCGAGTTTGAGAAAAGTTATAAGCCGTTGCGGAATTGTCACCCCCCCCCCCCCGAAAATACAGTGTATGCATTTCATACCTGGGCAATTCCAGATGCAACCACTGTTTGTTGGTCGTCAAAGCCGTAAAGAGCCATTGTGATAGGCGAAGAAAGTCTAAACATGCAAAATAAAAATCGGCAAAACGCTTGCTCCCGGTGAGGCTCGAACTCACGACCTTCAGATTATGAGACTGACGCGCTGCCTACTGCGCTACGGAAGCGTTGTGATAGAGGCCTTTAGCGCGAGCTATCTCTCGCGGGCTCTTTCTCTCTCGTTCTCTAGCTGTCTACTGAAGAGAGAAGGGAAGGGGCAGAGAAGGGGCGCTTTCTTTATCTGCCGGCGTTTCTCATACAGCCAGACAGGCGATAACATAATCTTCTGCTTACGTTTCCATCATAGTCGAGACACAATTTTGGATGAAGAACATGTAGATGCAGACAGAGACAGCGATGTAGTCAGTCTTGGGAAGAACGAAATATTCTCCTTCTGAAATGGGAAAGGTTATTTTACCCCAATAAATAATACATTTAATGTTTTAAATTTAATTCGCGAAATTAACATACCCTTTCCCGTTCGGTCACTCTTCGACAAAATTCCTGCGTAATCTTCCTTGAAAACTGTGAAAAGAAGAATGAGTGAAATCAAGTTGATGATGCACTGAAAAAAAATCTTTCTCATTCATTTTCGTTTATTTATCTCTCCTATTCCACTAATCAATAATAATAGTACCATTGCGTATGCAGGGAATGTGAACATGTTGAAGTGGACCACTCCTCCCACTACAAATCCTTCATCGATTGGAGTGAAAATCATCTGAATAAAACGGATTTTAGTAAAAAAAATTACATACATTTTTACAAGCCCATTTGCATAAATATACATTTTGTCGCACCCTTGTGGTGTGCGATGAATAAATAAATACTTATTTTCTCACTTGAATGGCAGGTCCGAATGAAATGCCCAATACATAAGATCCAGTTGCAAGGGCGATAGCTCTGGTTCGATCACGCGGGACAGAGGCCGATGCAGTGTATGAACGGAGAACTGCATAATTACCTGAAAGAAGAGGAGGTTTATCAATTATGAACATCGATGTTCATAGCTGCTTTTAGGTATGCTAAGTTCTACAGGAGAATATTCCATTTGTCCTCACCCGATCCAAATCCAATGATAAATCTCGCGACGAGCATTATCCATTTCACTCCATCGGTAAACGTCGGAAGAATTCCATAGATTAAATTTCCTGCAGTGATTCGTCCTTTTTTTCTGTTCATTTTGCGTTGAGACTTCAGCCTTTTCTTAAAATATTCTAAAATGTACCAATAATGCAGAAAACGAGTCCCAATGCAACGGGATATTTGGTAGACATCGTTCGCTGATTCCATATTCCGAAAAGTGGACTGGCCTGTAATAAAAAAAAACTGGTTCTCGGAACATTTCAATATTATTCTAAGGACTCCTTAGGTGTCCACATCCACCATGATAACGAATTTCTGCGAGAATTTACCCGACTTTTGCGGTTCCCTAGTTAGCGATCAATAAGTTTCCCCATCTCACAATTCGAGTTCTTTGTAGTCTGTGATTGTTAAAGGAACTCACTAAAATTTCCACACACCGCAAATTCATTTAAGTGTTGTGTGCAATTATTGTTCCATTTTGCGTTGTCATTCAAATTCCCGCAGACGACACAATTAATTGGCATGCCGACTGTCTCGCTGTGTAACAATGTAATGCCATAGAGTACATCCACGAGGTGAAAGGGCAGACGACGAATGAGTGAGTGGTGAGGAGTGCAAATTGCACTTTCCCCCCGTTCAACCCTCTAGCAATTTGACGAATTGTTGTGCTTTCTTTCTTTCACTGCACACAATACCAGCATTAATAAACGTGCTAGTCAATGATCTCTTGATCTCGGGACATATGATCTATGCAATCTGCAAGTGGAACACTCTATTCACTTTTCGGAAATGATCGTTTGATCTCTTATTTCGCTGAAATTGTTGACGCTATTTTGTCTGGGATTTCGATGATCTCAACTAAGTTCGATTTCTTAGAGAATAGAGAAACGAGGTAAAACGTGATCGGTTCTTGTTGATTCAATGCACGATTTATCACGAGTATCAACTGTTCCTTGTCCTATTTCGTTGTCATTACACTACGGTATCTCGCTTATTCATCTCACCACAGATCTTGTTGTTGACCACATTTTGCTCACACGTTTTGTGCAGTGCAGCAATTAAGGCCGTGGTTCCTCCGCTTTCTTTCTATCGGATCTAATCGTTCATACGACGTATGGCGAACAGAGTTTATCTTTCGTCTTCTCTCTCCTCTCTCAATTCTCTCCTCTCTCTCTTCTCTTTTCTGCAATCTCTCAGCAGCTCCACAGTTCACATCTAGATCAGTTCAATATCGCGTCAAACATTCCATTTTCTTTGTTGACTTTGATCTCAGCGAAATCGTCTTGTGACCAGTTGTTCCTCGTTGTTAGATAGTAGATGCAATACACTCTTTTCATATCAAGGTTCCGCGCAGTGCTGAGTATCACTGAATGATCCCCTCTGTACCACCCTGTCCATTACACAAACAACACAATAAGAATATGTGATTGTTTACTAGAGTCAATCAGATGAGATAAATATATGTATCTAGTAGATAATATTAAATTATTTAAAAAAATGGTTGCGTGACATTCAGAATCAATTGTTGATCTTTTCTTGTTATTCGACCAGTTGAGAAGTATTTCTATCGGTGCCATTTTTTCTAATTATTTGATTTATGATTTTGACTCATAGCGCTAGGGAACAGTCATACCTATAATCTTTATGCCACAATAACACCGTAGTACTGTTAGAAATAGATATGACTAGTCGTAAATAAATTAATTAAGGAAAAACGTTGATGGTACTATCTTTGCCAAACCACCCTTTTACCTTGGAATTTTCATTTTTAGCGAATTTGGGTGGTCTTCATAATTAACAAAGAAAAAAAATCAAATGGACATTTTTTACAGATTGTGATCGAATCTCAACTCCGCCTTATAAATCATTTAAATAATACTAACCACAGCTTGTCCCACTGAATATCCAGCGATGATCCATCCAAGAAACGTTAGATCCGCCGTTTCGTCAAGCTTCAATGCATTAGTTAGTAAAATCTAAATTGTTACTTTGCATTTCACTATTCTCTTTCGAAATTCCCCCTATTACTGTATTCTGCTTTCAATTTGTACACGTAGTAGTTTTCTTCAACACCGTATTCCATGTCTAAGTTGATTGCAATAATCAGTTGTCCTCTCAGTTCGCTCTACGTAGTCTGTTTATGGTTTCTCTCTAGTGTCGTAAGCATTGCCGTTCCTAACAAGATTAACAATGGTTATAGGAAAAAAGCGCAAATAGCTGACTACCATAACGGACATTACTAAAGATAACCTCTCATTACTCATTGCTGTTTTCACCTCTTTTTATCCTCTGGATGTGAAAAAAGGCGAAAACATCGCCATTGTAAAGAGAATCTCAGTGATCAGAGAAGCTTTCGCGCATTTTTCCTTGTTTACCAGGTAAGACCGGAACAGGAACTTACTTTAGACAAATATGGCCACATGCTCATCATGTAGATTGAAAACTGAAACGAAAACATTTGGAGTTTAGTCTAAGATGGGAAGATCTACCTGAATTCCACACATTAACTGACATAGATTTCCGATCCATAGGGACAGCCACGGAGATTGGCGATCGTCTAGATTTGCTCTGGAAAGCAACCAAATCTTAAGTTTTTAAAAATATTTTCATTTCAATTGATCCATCTCTTTAATTTCCATAAACATACTTTTCCTCGGGTTCCTTTTCATCTTTCGTGAATTCGTCTTCGATATCTTCATGAATAGTAGAACCCCGAATATTTTGTGACAGTGCAAGAGACGCCAAACTCACCTGAAACATACGTTTTTCTCCATACATTCACTTTGTCTCCCTGGAAGAGTAAAAATATCACGTTGTCATTGTATATCGGACTGTTTTCTTTCGTCGTTCATGCGACAGGTGAAATTGACGATGTTTCCACAATTAGATTCAGTCACAATACACGATGATTATCATCAATCGGATGTTTGATTCGTGAGTAGCGCTTTAATCGGGTTATTGCGTCAAAAGGAAGATTGAATGGCTGATTAGTCGTCAAATGGAAAATGATCCCATCTCACTTGTGAAGTCTTGCTGATAAGGGAAAGTGATAAGAAGAATCGTGAGTTTTGGGAGTGGAATTAGTCAGTCGCCTGAGCTTTTGACACTCTCTAATCACAAACTAACAATCCTATTTAGTCTGATTGCACTCAAAAATTGTGTGCATGCCAATCTATCGCTGAGCTCTGATTTTTAATTTTTTTTTCTGGGCTGATCCTGTACATTGCAATACTGGCCTAGCAGTGTTCTCCCGCATGCCCAGCTCTAAGTCGGGAAGTACCTTTACCATTTTAATCTATAAACTAGTAACATACCGAAGTGAGTCGTCTCTTCTGTATTCCGTTTGGTAAAGAGTCTCGCTTTGAATCAAATCGAGAACCTCGCTTTCCGCCAGCTTAAATTTTGGCCCATTAAAATGATCAGGTTCCTATAGTGTCCAGACCATAATCATGGATTGTCAAATGATGCAATCAAGTGCGCATTTTGGTCAGAGCAAGGCACATTTGCAGCCAATGTTGATGGGATGGTATTAAAGGGCGCCCGACCTCCAACAGAATTTATCTGTGTCTCTGTTCCATTTTGATCCTCATAAGTAGTTGCTTCTGTTGGTTTGTCATTGTACCCATTTGGAATTGAAGAAGCAACCATTGAAAACACTGAAAAGATAGGGAGGAATTCAGAGTAAACACGATATCTCAAGAGGAAACCGGGATGGAAATATATAGTGAGACTGAGATTCAACCTGTGACAAAGAGAGAAATGAAGTGGATGAGATGAAGTGAAGAAGTGATTAGAAGTGATAAGAGAGGATGGGAACTTGAAGGTGATAAAGGAGGAATCAATCGACGATACTGATCATAGTCGACAGAATTGAGGAAATGTCGAATGATTCAAAGTGATAAGAAGACAATTGAGATTAGTGTAGAGGTCAGAGGGAAAGAAGACTCCAGACGTCTAGGCTGCCGTGCGACGCTGTTCAAAGTGTAAACAACCGCTGACCGTCGCAGGCCAGCTTTGACTATCGAGAAGTAATCTTATTTCCTTGTGAGGGGTATTGTAATGAATTAAATTGATAAGGATCCCATATCATTTATCAGTATTCACTTTATAATTGTCACGATCTATGACTCATTTTGCATCCTTTGAATTGACCCTTCAGTCTTTTAGCCTGAGATGTGTGTTAGTATTAGCAGATCATTTGGATGTATGCTAGTATTTGTAGAAGATTTAGAGATAACATCAAATCATAGATTATGCACATCATTTTTATTCTTGTACAATTCGGACTTTACCAGTTGAGTCTTCAGAGTGTGTCTACTTGTTTTCTCCCTTTTTTCTATTCCCCTCGAGTAATTCGATCAGACGACCTTTCTCCGTACAGACGTTCATATAGTCACATTTTCCCCTCACGTGGAAATACCTCGAATGTTATTTATCATTCCATGAATAGTTTCTGGATGACTCGTGAGTAATATTCCACGATTCGCAAATGTCATCATTAGAGTGCTCGTTGCAATAACAGTGAACGCCTAGAATGAGATTGAAATCGCCCATTTCAATCTTGTTCTTTTCTCTCTCGAATACAAGGGAGGAAAGGAATTGAAAGTGCAGTGGATGAGGCATCGATGAATAAGAATAAAGAGATGATTTGGGCAATTGAGAGATGGATGAAACAATCAGTGGAACACATTGGGATATCGAGAGGTCTGCAAATATCTCTCTGCGATATTAAAATATACAAATTTGAAGGCGAGTTCGAATTTCAATCATTGGATCCCTTTAATCATCCCTTTAACACTTTCAGAACAAATAATCACTTACATGACTCATTTCTTTATATAAAACATATTTATAACTTGTTTTTAGTTAGATAGTATTATTCTCCCCTCTAACCTTGTCTCCCCTCGATCATTCGAGCTTTTGTCAGTCGTCACGAGCGGTCGCCTCTCCATTTCGTCCGATGGAGAGGTGGACTTTCCCCTAGTTCAGCCCCAGGCTCCCTAGTACCCCTCGTCTCTACTATCGACTAAAGAAGACTGGAATCCCCATCCAAGCCGGAGTGGTCGCCATGTGATGGGTATGACCTGCAAGTTGAATTGATCCTCACTATCCGTATACTTGTTGATTCTCTCTAAGATCGATGACTCGAGTTTGGAGGACTCTGGCTCTAGCTCCAATCCAAGATCCCTGTTTCGCACGAGATTCTAACGGATGGACCCTTCGCCATTGCCTATTCGATATCGGGATCATCTCTGATTTCCACTCATTCTCGACAAGAGACCGATCTTCATTCCGAAAACCATTCAAGATGATTCGTTCGTCAGACGAAAATCAACCGAAGATACTGAGCCTTTTCAACGTCGTCAGAGCTCCCATTCGATGCCCTGTGAACCCGAATAGCCTCTTGATAAACGACTTAAAACTGTAAAAAAACTAACCTTGTACTGTCGCAGATCCCTTAGTACGCCATTCGTTGAAGAGAATCTCTAGAGAAAATATGAGATAAATAGATAGAGTAACAAGTTCCTCGTTCAGCACCAAACTATAAACTCTCCCATTTCCCAATAGATGTTTCACGTATTCAGAAGATCTGTAAATCTTAGTTCAGTTTTCCCACAGTTCAGTTTCTTTCGTTCTCCGTTTCAGAAGGGATCATTGACTTTCTCTGGAGCACGCGTTAATATTTTTTGCTGACCAAAAAAGCGAGGAAAATGCGGATTTAAGGATTTTTAGAAGCCGTATTGACTCGATGCTTCAGCTTCTTTTCCTGACGTAGTCCTTTCAAATCCGACGAAGAAGTTAATCGCCTGCAAATTGAGAGAAGCTGTTAGAAGTAGCGAAAAATAGCATACACTGAATCGGCCTAACTGCAAATTCAATTATGACATTTTGGCCTCATAATTCCTTGCAGCATGTTAATGTTTCTCACGGATCCCTCATTACCGCATTGTCTCTAGAGACGCCATTAGATAGTGAGGACACGTCTGTCTACTCTCCACGTCATCTCTCTCTCTCTCTCTCTCTCTCTCTCTCTCTCTCTCTCTCGCTCTCTCCCCCCAGCCGAACTTTAGCTGCTTCCAGGTGCAGATCCACTGCACAACTACCGTTTCGAAAAAGATCCCCGCTGAGTTCAGAGAGATTTCGAAAGACGAAAGAGGGTACAAAAGGAGGTGTTTTCTGCGGTTTCATCCCCCTTCTTCGACGTCTGGCTTTTCCGCTGATGTTATTCTTGTCTCTTTATCTTAAATGTTTTTGTTTCATTCATCTCTCTTATTTCTCGAATTCGTTAAGACCGACAGACGATTCTTATCTTTACGGTCTTGTTTATGAACGGACGAAAAAGGAGGAAAAGGGGCAATTTGAGAGTGTCTAAAACGTGCGAGAATCTTCTCTACTTGAATGGAACTATTGACTACAACGAACGATCAGAACGAACTTTGACCGTCTAGAGAGAGAGAGAGAGTTAGACTAGGCGATCTATGGGGACGGGGCAGGAAAAGGCACAGTTGGCACCATGCCAAGAACGTCTCTCGTCGTCTGACTCTCTCGTTTCGCACACTCTCTCAATGATTCTTTCTCTAACTTGATCTCCTCTCCGTTACTCTTTCGGAGGGAGTGAGACGGATGTCTCTGCGTGTGTAGTCCGATGACTCCTGCAATTGCCGAATCCACAGGAAGTTACCTGATCATTTCCGAGCTCTTTGTGGTATGAACCCCCCATGTTGAGTGTCATTATGCACGCGCTACTCGGTATTTGTTTGATCCCCTACTGACGTTTTCCGTTTCTTTTCCGTCATGAAACGTCTATTACATCATGGATTTCTCCATTGACTGACTCATTTTGTGTTCTTTTAGATGACTCGAAGCGCCTTCTCATCCTCTGTTGAAGAGATACCACAAATAGACTCCCACGCGTCTTGAGATCCGAATGATGACGTCAATTGAACCACGAGGTCATCACACAAAGCGAGTAGAGATACGATATATCGGATAGATAAGATGGGAGAAAAACGACACTAATTCCTATGTGAGATTGCTAAGATCAAGGGAATAATAGTGAGCGGTTAGTTATCTATAGCCGTCTAACCATAAGAATAGCATAGATCTCCCTTGGAACGTGTGGAATGTTTCAGTGAGTGTTGCAATAGAAAGTTTGCACTCGCTCACTCTCGCTTGTGACGTAAATTTGCCTTTCACAACGATTTCACTTAGTCATTCTGAAGATGCATGGATTATGTCTCTCTTATCAGCCGGATTAGTGATGGAATGTCTTTTCTTCCTTGCCGCAACGTGTCTAAAGAGTGCTGAGATCTCTCTCCACCCTCTCATTTCGTCATTCATCTCATTCCTCGTGGAACAGACACAGAATAACACAAATTGAGATGGGCGAATAGTGTGTGGCGTGGGAAAGAGAAGATCGACGACACTCAAAGTGCGCTCATTCTGCTACTCTATAGTTTATTCCCTACACAGAGTCTCACTCGTTTCGAGGATTACAAAAAAAGTGACGAAATGGGCACATGTCGACGCGTATTGTAGCAGACATCGTCATATCACACAATAAAGTGACCGTATCTACTGTGCCCATATACTTCCGCCTAGATATTGTAATCCATAATATACTGTAATCCACAGTAGGGGTGAGTAGGTCACACCCAACGGGGATACTGGTTCTGCACTCTCAGAGGGAAGCAATGGTACTGCATAGTGCCACACCCAGTTAGTCAAACAACGATTACAAAAGATGAAGAGTGGTCACTAGTTTCGCTCCAATTGCAGTTTCCAGGCACTGCAACCGATTTTTGTCGATCCTCTCTCTCAATAGAAGATTTCGATGAAAGCGATGGACGAATGGACTAAAGAGGGGTTCCCCCACCGAATGAACCGAGTGACTAATTGACTAATTAATTAGTGATTAATGAGTTCTTCTTGCACACACTTCCGTTATCTCCCTCGTCTTTCGCTGATCTTTTCCAAATGACGAAATGAGTCCAAGAGACGAAGAGAACAAAGAGAAATGAGAGAAATGAGACGAATTCTTCCTCTAACCGTTTTACCCCTCGAGAGATAGTCGATTCGAACTCTCGAAAGGAGGAATGTTGCTAGAGTAGTCAACTCTTATGTTGTAGCTGTTGTAAAGTGCCATGTGAGATGCGAATTGATTACTTCATAATGAAGGAGTTCATCAGAAATATACGAGATCACAAATAAGATGGAATCAATCAATGGTGTACCCATACAAAGTAGTAGTAAAACGAATAATGTTATTGGGAAAGAGGAATAAAGCTTTGGTTTCTCACATCTCAAAATATTCGGAATGTGAGGGAAAATACCGCGAGCCAATTGAATACTTGCCTAGAATCAACGACATCTCAAATTCACTAATTAACACTAACGAATCAATAATTAAGAAGTAGGAAACAATTGAATATGGGCCTAGAATGAGATGTAGACGTTAATCGTACAAGAGACACGGTAAGGAGCTCGCGGTAAAGGATACGGTAGAACAAGAATGAGTGGTTGAGATTACGGTAGATGTGGATAGAGGGATAGAGTACGGTAGTTTAAGCGGCGAGTAAACGTAAGGGAGAAGAGCCGATAAATGAGGAGAATGCAGAAGCAATGGGAGATTTGGAGAATGCGCGCATTGGAATTGACTGAGATGCGGCAACTTTCCTTGTAGTTGTTGAAGGCGCGACGAGACCGATCGGAGATACTGTATCGACCGATTTGAAGAACGACCAACCTGCAAGGAAATCAATGAGTATGAGACATCTACCGTATTGTGCTGAACTACCGTACTCGATCTAGATGGGATCTGGTTCCGAGGTGGTACCGTACCTGTGGACAAGTCGGGTCGCAGGGTTGGTGGGAGCAGCTTGGCTGGTGAATATTCAGCATAGATGGGTGGGCGGAAGACGGAATGCAATAGATCGGCCTCGTCTGGCAGGGGAAACTCCGGGATCATACACTGATTGATGTGAGGGCTTCTGACGTCCGGACGGGGTTGACTGAACCCGAGACCGGAGGAGAAGAAGCAAAGGAGAAGGAGTCGGATCGAGGGACGATTACCGACTGATGGGAGAAGAGCTACACTGATTCGGTAGCACGAAGAGGGCGATGTAGAGAGACGTGAGAGAGGCTAGCACTCAGGGGCGGAGCTCACTCTTATATACAGTGAGAGGAGAGAAGGGGGCGGTACCCTACCCCTCCCTCCCCCTTGACGAAGCACGCGTGTTGTGACAAGAATGGGCGTGGGAATATTGGACAAGTGAGGAACAGATGATTAGGAGTGGTCATTGTGGAGATTGAAGAGATGATGAGAAGGATGGGAAGGGCAGGAATGAAACACATGAACAGGAGGACTAGCCAGTTCAGCAATAGTTGCGAGATGAGATAAGTGAGAGGAAGGACAAAGTGTATACTCAGATCATGCATCTCACGAGGTTTACAGTGTACCTATAGATGTGCAGTGAAGGGAGCTGGTCACAAGTCGGTCGGATCCATCTTGTTTTCAACTTAGAATAGCCAAGAACCAGATTTATTTCTTCTATTTTGAGCAACGTGGAAGAAATTTGTGACGTCCTAATTTCCGATCTCTGTATGGAATCGTGTTCGCTAGAGGTCTGTTATTGTTATTGTTTGAGTGCTTTGTTCCACGTGGTCAGATCCATCCTCGATCACATTCCTTGCGTATCTCAGTCTCTCATTCTCTGCTCGTCTTTGGTCGAATCGATCAGTCCCGTAATCTTTTACTGACGCGGACTTGGCCTCGATAGCTTATGAACAACAGTCTTGATCTCACGGTGATCACAAGATGGAGATTAGTGATGTGAACCCCTGTGATATGACGGGAAGAGAAAGGAGTGACCGAATGAAGTCACCCATTTCACACCCTGCAGTGAATATTCACTGCAATGATGTAATGGAGCCAGACTGAATTGAGCAATCGACACTATCGAATCACTCTTTTGTTTGGATTAAGACGAGTCGACTCGATCAAAAGGCGTGAAATCATCGGAATTCCCTTTCGGAGAGGAGATTTAATGGGATCATCTCGGAATCGAAGTGTTAATGGCTGCTGATAACGTGTATCGACAAGAATAGGGAATATAGTGAAGAGAGGGGGTCACAATTGTCAGCTTTCTCAGAATGATAATGATGGCAATTGAGACCTTCCGGTTTGGAAGTGACAAATGAACCAGGACGGAAGAGAAGACGGTAGATCATCTAGAGTGGGATGAATCGATCTAGACAGTCGTGAGGTAGGTAAGGATGATCCATTGAAGATGACAATCTCCTCTGTCTATCAACCATAATCCTCATCTAATCCTCCGACTCTTTCGTGACTCCAAATTGTCTGAGAAAGAGACTTCAATTCGTTATCAACAACCACCTTCGAATATGAAAAAAGTCGCTTCGAATAGAATCAGCTTATGCTCCTAAGATGAGCTCAGACACTCAACACCAACTATTTTTAGATACAATATAGATTGGCATTTTGACAATTTCATTGGCCGGAAGTGGTAAATGTGAGTGTTCCCACGCAATGATTGGTTCTGATCTGTACAGCTCATCCATGTCAATGATACACTTTTTATCAAGATTGTTTGTTTAGACAGGGATCACTGGTCTACAATGCATATAAAACGTGTGGCGACAAGGATGGGATGACTTTTCGTGTATTCTCAATAGCCCTTATGTCCTTATCTACGTGGGGGTCAGAGTATCCACTCGTTAAATGTAGATGAATCGGGGATTCATTGTGAGGGTGAGGTGATCGAATGATTTCTCAGAAAACGTTATCAATGAGTGAGAAGAGGTCGGGGAGGACTAGGGAATTGAATGGGGACACTAAAAGAGAGTGAGACTGAGAGGCACTGCTCATTCAGCATTTTGAAGCATCGTAAATGAGAGATACGAGGAATGAACAGAGGGTAAATGTACTCTAAAGATATCCAAAGCAAGACTAAAGCAATATGTAGCAATAAAACTGAGTTAGTAAATGAGCTCAAAACAATGTTCAATACTTTTGAAGCGTTCCAACCGGGGATATTCAATAGAAGCTAGCAAACTCGAACTACCGTAGCCAGACTAGATACTGTGAATACAAGGGAGTACGGTAGCCTATTTGGGGATAGTGATTGAGTGTATTTGGATGCATCCTTGTACCATTATGCATCTCACTGATTCTAGTCGAACTCGATGTTCGAAGTCACAGAGATGCCGACCGTTTACTGCAATCTGAAAAAAAAGATTGAAAGAGGGGCAGAGAGGATCACAAGAGGGCACGCCCACACGGGGCACTCTGCATTTTCGAGAATCCTGATCGAAGGGTACTATGTAAAATTTAAAAAAGTGATAATTTAAAGATTTGGAGAGTTGGTCAAAGCTGTGGGCACTTTGTAACCGAGTGAAATCGGGTGGGAGCCTTCTGAAAAAAATTATCGACGTGTGGAAAGGATAGAAATAGTACTTACAGACTCCGAAAGGTAAATAACACTGACTAATATGACCTTCTCTACATTATCCGATAACATTAGCATCAAACATCTGTCTATAACATTATAAACAATCAGGCTGCCAATCCAGTAGATTATCTCTACGCCCTCATACTTTCCTTAGATTAATTTGAGTAATTCAATTTGCTTCGTTACTGACTCACCTTTGGAAAAGCCTACAATTGGTTGATTAATGTTAGTTTCCTAGCATATAGAGGAATTATGAACAATCATATTCCACAACACAGTCTCATACTACAGTTGGAAAACAATCATTCTCATTATATTGTTATGTTCGTTCTCTACAAAGTCATAGAACACGTCGTACGATTAGAGTTTCCCATAAAATCACCACGTCGCATACAAAACCACTACAAAATACTGTCGACGACAAGATATTTTTTTCTATATTTTATTGTGTGTAGTTTGTCTTTCGTGTGATAAATAACTTGCACCAGCCCGTAATAAGACCTATATGTGCAAACATAATCCGCTCTACCAGAGATTATCAAGAGAGAATTAGTCCTGAGACAGCGAAAAATATTAAAAGTGAACAAAAGAGACCATAGAATTATGCGATGAAAGATCATGACTAACCTTGCAGTACTCCTTGAAAATGCGAACTTCAAGTTTGAAGTCTTCACCAACGGCGAACGTGTTCTTGTACCTGAAAAAAGAGGTCATTCGTCATTGCAGTTAGACAAACACTTAAGAAAAAAACGATAGAGATATCTCGCAGCAAACAAAATAACTGAGATATCTCTCGGGTTACGGTATGGGTGGGGGAACTTTGAGCCCAGGCGGAAATACAGCACGCTAAACGTGTTCTGGCTCTTCTCACCTCTCCTCTTTTCCCCATTCGTTGTTTATGAGAGTATTGATTACTATTTGACGGTCCGGCTCACCAGAAAACCTGCAATATCCAAATTATTTAGGTATTCTGTAGTTTTAGTTACCCATATAACTAGCGGGGTTGTATTGAGGTTAAATGCACTAAGCTCTATGCGTACACTACGCTCTATGTATAGTTCTAGGTGCGGGCTCGGTCCAGGGGGAGCTCGGTAGATGGCTCCAGGTTCGGTTCAGGGGGAGCTCGGTAGCCGGCTTGAGGTTCGGTTCAGGGGGAATTCGGGAGCTGGCTTGAAGTTCGGTCCAGAGGGAGCTCGGGCCCGGCTCCAGGTTCGGTCCAGGGGGAGCTTAGGATGTTCGGGAATGTTAATCGCTAGAAAGAGTACTGGCATAGGTCAAATGGGTTTTTCGCAGGTTTCTCGTGCAGAAATGCCTAAAATCGCGCGCAGAACTGCATATTGCCCAATTTTCAATAAATTTGTCAAAAAAGTGGTCAGAAATGCAGGAAACATTGAAAAATTTCCGTTTGCCGACATGGTCTCAATGCTTTGCAGAAGTGCCTATCTTCGCTAGCGAGTACCTATTTGACCTATGAGTACTGGCTTATTCCATTGCAAAAGGCTCGTGAGGCTGAGAGCGATCGGAAAAAGTTGCCACTACGCCACTTCGTGGCTCCGTGGCAACTTTTTTCGATCGCTCTCAGCCTCAGGAGTCTTTCTCAACGGAAACGCAGGATACTGTGTTGATTTCCCTGGCGTGTTCAGACACGTTTCCGACATCGCATAGTAAAACATAGTACTTACATTTCCTGTGATCCCCCACGCTCTGCGCATCAATTGGAAACTTTTCGAAATATTCGGTTTTTCACGTTAAAACGTGTTAGAACACGTTCAGACACGTTTCCGACATTGCAAAACACATTTCCTGTGATCCCCCACACTCTGCGCGTAAATTGGAAACTTTTCGAAATTTTCGATTTTTCACGTTAAAACTCGGCAAAACAGGTGAAAACGTGTTTCACGTTGTTTTAAAACGTGTTAGGACAACTTCTGACACTTGCGAAAAATGCGGCAAAAGGTTTGCCCGCGGCGGGGGTCGAACCTGCGTCGGTCGGATTTGAATGTCGCGCGCTTTAACCACTTGGCCATGGATTTGGTGATTTAAATTTTGTAAAATTTTAAAGCAATCCTGGTCAGTTATCGTATGCAAAAGGTTCTGAGAAGATTGCGTGACTTTGAAGCGATTTATAGCGAAAAAAACGGAAAAAATTGCAACGGAAGGAATAACAAAAAAAACCAAACAAACAGACAGGCAGACAGACGTTAGCATTTTCTAATATATAGTAATCAAGCAAACCGGAAATTGTTCCGTCTGGTTTGACACTGAATTTTCATCTTCTAATCGGGGAAACGCCTTAATTTAATGACCGCTGAAGGAGTTCGAAATTTATGAGCCTCTTAATCATTGCCAATTCGGTCTACGAACTTGTTAGCACACTTGAAACATTTTGACCCGAGACCTTGGGATGAATTACTCAGATAAGAAATGTGAATGGGAAAGTAAATGCTAATGGACTCAACTCTCTCGAGAAAAGCATTAGAGACCTTGAGGGTAAACAAAGAATATTAGTCATGCCCTCTTTTCTCGACCCATTGCCCCTCTACCGGACATTGAAATGAGGTTCGGAAATGGATTGCGAAAATTCAGAAGAGAGCTCTCACAGTGACTCATAGGAACCATAATTTATGCGGTTCTGTTTGGAACCCGTAAAAGAGATTATGAGGGGGAAGTAGGCGCAAGGAGTGTCATACCTAAATCTACTTATGACAGTTCTACCGTCTAGTCATTATCCTTTCCATAATCTCCACATGGCTCCATGCACAGTTCATTAAAGGGGTGAATCATGCAGGTTGCATTGCATTCCTAACATATCTCTGCAGTGGAACCGGAGGATTTGCTAGCTGCTATCACTTGGAGAATCTTCCATTTCCCGGTAGAGGTCGTTTATGATTTTGACACGATTTTTTTCTACTCGTTTTTTTTCGAAACAAGAATTTACTTGTTTGTTAGACTCTTTCGTTGCCTAGATACTAAGGTAGTACACACAGTATGAAATCTTTAGACTCACCATCCTCCTTGTTGGTCAAATCGAGGATTGAAATGGAGAAATACATTATCTCGATGATCGCCGCGTACTAGAAGACCACAACAAAGATCGAGTGCAAATCTGCAACACAAATATGTAGTCTGATGACACACAGAAGATCAAAGAGTATACATCCATGCTAGTTCTCTGAATTAGTCAAGTGATTTGAGTTGCAATTCGCCCTCTTCCGGTGGAAACGTGGAAGTATTCATGAGTAATATTGTGACGTCTGATCTGTGATTACCTCGATTCGCCGCATTCTTCTGCTGAGAGAACTTTGCCAGTCAAAACAATCATTGACCCAGCCCGCACGTCGATCGACTCCACCACAGGTTTCGGCTGCAAAAAGTCCAAGTTTGTGCAATCGACACGTATTATGATTTGTAGAGCAACGAAACACGTGACATGAGTCACTATTGAGAAACGTACTGGATCGGTTAGGGTGTAGAGCTGGCCCGGGGCGTCAGATTCGGACATTTGGCGATTCTAAAATGAGGAGAAATAGTGCGTGAACAATGGACAAGAGTCGTAGCGATATAAATCACAGCGAGCAATACGTGAAATAGAAAAAAAGCAAGAGATATTTGCAGAAGCCTTTCGCAAGTTCGCAACTTTTTTGTCAATCGCGAACTGATACAAATGTTGTGTGTGCTTCCGGACCGATTTCCCGGCTCCGGCTTCGGTTATTGTAAGAATTTTCCTCCAACTCATTTTCGTTATTTCATTTATTTTATCGATTTTACAGCGTTTTCATTGTTGTAATATCATTGTTCAGGAGGTGAAGATGTCGTCCAACTATTGGATGGGCGAGGAAAATCAACAGAACGACGCTTGGTGAGATTTTGCTAGTTTAAATAATAGTGCAACGTGCCTGTTTCTAATTTCCTTCCTTTTCTCAGGAACAACCAACAACAGTCGAATCTCGGCTGGAACAACTTCGATTACTCACAGGGGCCTCAACCACCACAGCAGCAACAGGCTCCCGCCGCTACTGGTATTTATTGTCTGCTTATTATTTCGGTTTCCTAACTAGTCTGCTAACAGCTGTTACGGTGGTGAAAAGAACACGGCTCTGCCCTGCATTTAAATGTAGTATCTCTGATTGCAGATTACTACTCGCAGTTCAATAACTACAATGCTCCTGCAGCTAATAACTATGGTGGTGGGATGTTCCTCCCTTCTGCCGTTCCTCCAACTGCAGGTACTTCCTTCTCCGCTGGTTACTCCAAGTGCACCTTTCTGCGCTCCTATTTACCCGAACCGGTTGGGGATATCACTGAGAATTTGTGTCTCGCTTGTTTTCCTACATTATGAGCGTTTCCGCCATGTGAATCGCACGTTGCCGAATATTTGGCCGAGAGAAGTTCCTAGACATTACAACTAAGGGAACGAATATCATCGGAGACCTATTACGATGGTAAGATACGGAGATTAATCCATTATATTCAGGCGGGACTTCATCTGCAGCGTACGGTGAAGAAGATATTGAGAACGAGCCTCCACTCCTCGAGGAACTGGGCATCAATTTCTCCCATATCAAGTGAGTATTGCCCACAATAAACTAAAGCCCTGATCTAGCTCACAAAATCATCCCTTGCTAAGACAAATCGGGACTATAATTCGGAAAGGGATTCGGAAGAAGGAAATGGAATTGATGCTTGATGTTTTGTATTCATTTGATATTGGCCGCTTCAACTTGAATCATCCTATCTGGGATCGGCGATCACAGACTGTTAATCTTTAATTAGTCTAGAATCTGATGGTGCTTAGGATGGGCATACCCGTCACGTGAAGCTTAGTCTCGATTTGATGGGGATTGAGATGTTGTTGTGTCTTTGACTGAGACGGGAGGATTTGAGGTAAGATCCGCTCTGAATCAGAACTAAATTCGGATGGATTGAGAGATATAATCGAGAACGGAACACAAGCTTTATTCGGGATGTGCAATAATATACTAATTCCCTCAACGACGACGGCTACATGTGTGCGGTAATTAAATAATGGAGAATAATATTGTAGAGAGAAGACATTGGTAGTTCTCAATCCAGTGGGAGCCACGTCAGTTGATGTCATCGCTGATCAAGATCTGGCTGGACCCCTCGTATTCTGTCTCATGTTCGGTGAGATATCAGACACATTTGAGATACTTACAATTAGCGTGAAACTACACGACGTGGTACTATTATAAATCTCTTACTTGGATACAACGAACGATATCGATCCTCATATGTAAAATGGGTTCTTCCAGATGCTTCACGCAGTAATACCTAAAAATCGAGGGCCCAAATGCATATTGCAATATTGCCGATACATTTGAAGAATACTGGTCAAAATTAATTTTTAAAATCTCAAACTTTCCGTCGACGTGGTTCGGATGGCGTGTGGAAGTTCTTTTCCGTACTAAATAGCGAGAACCTGTTTGACCTATGTCGAGTAATAAGAGTGTAAATATAATTGAAGGAGCTGCTCTTCTCCTCCACGGAAAGATGCAATTTGGATTCATCTACGGAGTTGGAATGCTCGGTTGTGTGGGAATGTGAGTTAATTACCATGGATGTGTTATCATGACTATTTGTCTGAATCAATCTTTAATTATCACATTTTCTAAGTCTTTCAACTGTCCATTACTGGGGACTACTTTAAAATGTATCTTTCCTTTCCTCACACTAATCGATATCTACCGTACTCCTCTCTACAGGTACATGCTTATGAATCTGATGGCTCCTGACATGGCTGCGATCTCTTTCACATGCACAGCTTCAGTACTCGGATATTGTCTCCTTCCCATGTCGATCCTCTCCATGTTGTCTGCCGTCCTCTCGTTCAAGGTACTGTATGAATGAACGGTATTGATTGATTCGACGATTGTGAACGATCTACCGCTGATCACATTTATTTCTGAAATAAGGAGACTTATCATTATTTGATCAGCAATCAAGAGCGTAATTCCTAATAGAAAGAGGAGATAGTAATTATGAATCAATAATGCTCAGGGTTCAATCGGCTACGGTATCTCTCTATTGGCAGTCTTCTGGTGTTCCTTCTCTGCTTCTAAACTCTTCGTGACTGCTCTTTCTCTCGACAGTCAACGACTACTTGTCGCCTATCCCTGTGCACTTCTCTATGCTGTATTCGCCCTTCTGGCTATTTTCTGAATATCGTAAACTGAGTTACAGTAACCTCGAGTACCCTACGATACAGAATACGCTGGGAGCTACAGTATCACGAGAGTACAGAAAAATTTCCATTCGTGATTGTTTTGTGCCTTAAAAGTATGATAGCTTGCCAGACGAATAGCCCCTTCCATCGTGATTAACACTTTTGTCTAACGTTTCCATACAGAAGTACTGTTTCCGCCGTACTAGAGTATAGAGTACTAGTGAATTTATATTGTATTTATGATGTTGTTTTGTGTAAGTGATATTTATCAAAGAAGTATATCATATTCGTTTGATGAGGGAGATCTTTTCATTTAATTTGTATTGTCATCTCTTCGAGGTTCTCCATTTGAGCTGATAAAGGGTGGTTTTGTTTCGATGTAATTATTTTCCTTTCCGGATGGTTGCTTGGGCATCCAATATTCAATATTTCGAGGTACTCATATGGATATAATGTAGAGGAGAGTTCAGAATGCGCGATGGCGTTACCATATTCGTCCCTATTGAGGGATACGCTTTGAAGTTTAAACAGGTCAGTATATATTTCAGTATTAGACATAGTTGGATATCGGTTTTGTAGGACTAGTACTAGTCTCTTTTCTTCAATTACCTGATGATTACTCATCTTCTCAGGTGAACCAAGAAGTGGACCCCGAACTGGAACCCTCCTATATCAAGGCATTCATCAATGTTTACCACTCGCCTGATATTCCTGAACCCTCGCGGGAAGTCTCTCCGGTATGTATGCCATCCTACATTCACTCGTCTATTTGGTATTTGCTGCAGTATCCTAGGTCAATATATGGGCATGGACCGAAATATACGTTCCTTTCGTGAAAACATGGGCTATCCTAGAGTCGAGATATCGAAATTTTTTTGTAGCTACCACTGCCCCAAATAATTAAACATCTGGGGCGAATTATGAAAACCTGCAGCAGTGGGGAAAGAGCTGTCCATTGTCCAAGATCCATTTCATAGTATTTCGCGAAAGAAAAACAGCCTATGCTATCGAGGGAGTGAGCCACTAAATATGTTTTTTTTTCCTCTTTATGTTAGCAAGAGGACCATTGAACGAATGAAAAGAGCTACAGATCGGTTAGGGACCACCATCCTGAGAGGGTAAGAAAGAATGGAGCTGTGTATTCGTGAGACGCACGCTCTCTCTCTTCGGAAAGTCACAGTTTTCGCGTTATAACTCGTGTTATAACTGATATTGTCTAACTTCTGACAAATATAGGTGGATTTCGTCGGTGCCTGTTTGCTATAGACAGTTGAATTAGCAAAAATATCACATGCAGTCCTAGTTTGAGAGGGCCGCGACTTCTGTTTTCAGAATTACCTTACACTCATCTCATTGTCAGACTATGACATATCCAAAACTAGCCTATTCCCTCGGTGCCTTCGCTTGTAATACGGCCTAGAGTTGGTCACGTTTATCATTCCACCGCCTCGACAATTCGCCCGGCGCTTGCGCAGAATATTGCTTATAACTTTTAAAAAAATATTTCATTTTAAAAATATAATTCCCTCGGAAGAATTTTTCTGCATGACAAGGCTATTGACCGGCACTAACTATTTATTTTTACTAAGATATTAGTGAATTGGATAATGGTCCCTACAGATCGGTAGGTTTTTTTCCAGGAAAATTTATATTATTGTAAAATTCGATTAAAACCGTCGATCTGACTTTTTTCTGCTTTGTTTTATGCTACCACATTTTTCGATGTAATACGTGGGCATAAACAATTAGAATGCAAGTAGCTCGATTTTCCAACATACTGAAGGCGGGACTACCTTTATCTTTATGCCCTTTCTATCTTTTTTGGATGTCTTCCTAATTACTAATTGTATTTCAGCATGAAATAATTCATTTGATGAATGGGACGACAGATCATCATCTATTCGATATCCCATTTGTACTCTGCAAATTCGTCGATGTCGTCATCGATAAGAGTAATGAGAATTCAATGAAAGTGAGTGGGAATGGTTTATTAATTCATAGTGAAACATTGCATCTCACGTTCTGGTGCCTTATGGAATGTAAGGCAAACGAGAAAATGAGTGTCTTTTCCCAATTGGGAAAACACTACGTGACCGCTTTCCTGACAATCTTAACATTGTGGTATCAGAAATTCATAAATGTAAACTGTGATGAAGACTATAAAAAAACGCTTTGACGCAAATGAGTGTCCATTTAGTTCGATGTCTCCGTCTCTTCTTCGTTCTATGAGAAATATCTCGAGGACATTCGAGGTCCACACAGGAGATTTCTCACTTCGAAGATATGTGAAGCCATTAAAGAATCAGTAAGTGTATTCGCATTTCTTCAAAAATAATTCGAATGTCGATACTATCCATCTAAAGAATTCAAGATTCCAATATCAGTTCAAACTAAATTAATTTTTTTCTTCAAATGTTCCTTACCCTCTGTTCGTGTCTTCCACCATAAATTCAACCAAAAGTATATTAGTCCTAACTTATTTTTCCTCCAATAATTCGTTTGTTCTCTCAGTTTCACTTCGTTGTCAATCACTGGGAAGCAATATATCTCAATCGGAAGACAATGGGAGATGTTCCAGATGCACAAGCACTTGAGATATTCCAGTGGAGGAAGAACATGATCAGCGAGATTAAGGTATGCAGTAATTGGAAAGTGTAGTAATCACGAATATCAATAAAACTGCAGAATGATTTTTTATGGTATTTTATTTCATGATTTTAATAGTTTAAAAACCGTATTCTTAATTTGAAAGTTATAAAAATATGTAAATGATAGGTATGAGGCGAATGCGACGAATAATATGAATGCTCATCAGAAACCTGCCCCGTCTCCACAGAAGAAACCGATGGTTACGATATCGGATGAATCGACTCCAATCGATGAAGAGCCAATTGATATGGATGGGGAATACATGCCGGTATTTACAATGCTATTTTTAAAGGAAATACGGTTCTGTTCTGGGAACGAGGTCTCATGAAGAATAAGAGGTTCCATATCCGTTAATGTTTATTATCTTATCGAACGCTCTTTGGACCGGAGGGACTATTGGTTCAATATTTTTTAAATGCTATTATTGGGGAAGCAACAACCACCCGCACATTATTGGGTTTTCTTTTCGCACACATTCTTTAAAGGCCAGTTCACAATCTTTTGATTAAAAATTGATCTTGCTGGATATTGAGCAAGCTAGTTTCTAGGAAATGGGTACCAGGAAACGTCTTGCTTTCATTTGTGCAAGTTCGCTTGCTTGCGGCAAATGGTGAGAAAGATGGTGTGAGAGTGTTTACTGCAGTTTACGACAGACATTTCGCTCAATTAACCACTGAAAATACGGCAGCTACTTGCTTAGTAAATGAGTTAGCAACCACTTTTCTTAATAAGTTCTTCTACTCGAACACGGTGTTTATGAATTCACTGTTCTCACATTGTTGATGCGTGTTTTAGATACATTTATTCTTGAATATTAATTCCTTCGAAATCGAGCACATCAAAAGAGAAACAAAATATCAAAAATTCAACACAAACATAGGAAAGCGTTCGGTAACCTGCATTTCATAACTCGGATAATTAACGTGGACAAATTTTTGATGCAGGCATTTTTGCACTCGAAGCGTAGCTAGGAATACGCGGGAGAATGAATTGAATAGGAACTAATTGAGATCTGACAGTTTTGTGGAACTGCGCTTTTGTTTTCACATGTATACAATTCGCAAAACGCCGTTTTGTCTGTGGGGCGAAAATGTATGGTTCGGTCATCAATAATGGAGATAGAATCTTTTATTTTTTTTCGTGGAATTTTTTTCAAGAACCTCTTAAATAACCAGTACAGATATGGAAATTTAATGTTATCCCTTGTCGAACTCTAGCCTCACACTACATCTGTTTGCTAACTGAATTAGAGTTATATTGACGAGAAAGCTATTGGATATTACTTTAAGGGCGGGCCGGATTTGTACACGATTCCTCAGAATGATAGAGTGAGAATACGAATTATTGATGGGAAGAAACTGGAGATACGAATCAAAGTGTATTCATTTGATGGGTATGATAGTTTTATATTTATTATAAATCATATTTTAATCGCAAATCAAAGCTCTATATCTGCTCTATATTTTCTGCAAACCATGACTTCAAAGTTCCTTCTACGCTTAGTTCACAAATAGTGCCATCTCTTGGATTCCCTCTCTATTCTCCTCTCCTTTGCAGTCTCCGTCTCACAATGTCTCGTGATCATCTCAGTCTCCGTAATCGATTCAAGTCAATCGTCGATTTCCATTATTGCATTCCAATCGATAAAACAAAAGCGAAGACGATAATTCACGAAGAAGCGAAGATGTTGGACGTGATCGTCCCCATTGATATTCCCCATGTCGAATGGTGAGATAGACAAAGGAAGGAATTCTCATTACCATGCTTTATCTTTAAATGTTTGGATATCTTCCTTCGATTCAACAAATTTACTTTACGAACCGCCCCATCCCGGTTTTCGTATTTTTCTCACCACATATCGTGTATAGATATGAGATCTCAGAATTTAAGAAATTATATGATTCCGTTGCGTTTTGTTATGAAATTGTTGCGATAAATGGGTAGAGAAGATAATTTGTTGAGAAATCACATAATAAAAATGCTGAATTTTATCGAGAAAATCGCTATCTTTTAAAGAGTGCAAAATTTTGGATGCAGAATGAGATATAAACATGTTGATTGTATTGTCGTCTTTTCATTCATTTGTGTGTCAGTATTCGTCCCTTCCTGTGCCCCTCTCTACGTGAGACATTTCTCCCTCATTTTCATATCTTGCTGGTATTGCTTCGTTAGCTGCGAACTTCGCTCTCTGATGAGCAAGAGAGAACAGATGGGGTGATACACTCTCCCCATGTCTCTCTCTCTTTCTCTCTCTCGACCCCTTCGAACCCATCATCATTCCACCTTTGTCTCTCTTCCACGATTCTCCCCCTTCCTTCTCTCTCATTTGCCAGCTTCCCCCTATCACAAACTAGCGGTCAGAAGAGCAAAGAAAGAGAGAGAGAGAGAGCGACAGAGAGATAGAGTAACCAAGGGTGAGAGAGGTTTACGTGCGGTTTGCATAGCGACCTTTTCCAGCATTAGAGGGAAATCGAGAGCGCACCACTTTATTACTGTATCTGCGTCAGTGGCTTGTATTGTCATACCATTTGTCATGCCATTCAATGCTTACTTTTTTTCTAATTCAATTAGCCCTTTCTTGCAGGTAATAATTCCGTGGCATCATAATGTCAACGGATAAGAAGAAAGTGCTCGAGAATGACATCTACAGTCAGGTTCGATCTACCCCTCTATTCATCTATTCTCTTTTCTCTGTGTTTGTCCATTGTCGATGCCCACATAATTCCAAACCTGCAGATAGGGGTCAAGACGAGAGAGTGTGCAAAAATGAGAGAGTCCCTCTCGATTCCACACGCTTTCTTACTCGAAACCCCGTGCTGTAAGGTTGACCGTCTTGTGGAATTATTTGTGCCCTGTAATTTTGAGGGGATTAAACTCTCTCAATTCCACACACTCTCTCGATCGGTCGATTCGCGAGAGAGTGTGCAAAGTGAAGAGACTGACCCTTCAGCTTTTTGCCACTGAATCCAGTATTGCAGGAGTCCCTTCCCAGTCTCGCTGAGATCAAAGCTGCTATTCCCAAGGAATGCTTTGAGAAGGATCTAGTCAAGTCCATCGCTTATTTGGTAAGTTATATTTCATTGTAAACCATCTCTGTACGATTTTTATCAATCTCTGGGTTTGTCCACCACTAGTACTGCTAGTGGATCTTTTTGAGAGAGCTACTGGTCGTACTAGTGGTGTGCAAAAACCAGAGATATGCGCATCATTTGGATAGTGACCTCCAAAAATGGTTTATTTACAGATTTGGGATGTGATCTTGATGGTGATTCTCTACAAAGTCGAGCCAGTCTTCGAATTGGCCGGATATCCGGGAATGATCTTCTGGTGAGATTTCATCATCCTTTCTCAATCCTGCAGAAGAAACGATGGTGGAGCTACACCATCGTTCATGCAGCATGAATAAATCTGTATCTGTCCCTATCTCAATCATTTAACTAATCTAAGGTATTTCCTCGTTGGCATGATCGGTTCTTCTATTTTCGTGGTTGGTCATGACTGTGGACACACGACTTTCTCTAACTACCAGTGGATCAATGACATCTTCGGGCATCTCACCCATGGTACGAACAAATATCCATATAAAATATTCCAATACCTTTCATTTTTTTGCTTGGTTAGTAATTTTCTTGAAGCCATAATATGTATGCTTGTGGAAGCTTGAGATAGAAAAAAAGTGATCTGTAATGATGTTCAGGTGCACTCTTCGCTCCTTATTGGCCATGGCAGAAGACTCACAGAGCTCATCACACTTTCACCAGCCATCTCACTAAGGTATGAAGAAACAGCCAAAGAATAACAGGAAAGAGGGAAAGTGCGAGGGAGAGTTCCGTAGTGTAGCACAGACAGAAGACGGGTTTCTCGATAAGGAGCAGGGGGTTGAGATCTTTGCATGCACAATCTGTCTGACAGTGAAAGATGCCGTTACTAAAATGCAGGGCACACAATTGGCGCACAACAGAAGAAATTTGGTGTGAATTCGTTCATTTGAGGATCTCGGTCATCCATGGATCACAAAGGCAAAATACGACACTTACAATGAGGCTGACAAGTTCTTCTCCTACAGTGTCTTTACTGCTGCATTCAGGTAAGAATGGTTTAAAAAGGGAACATATATGGGGAGGATTTGGCGGGAACAATTTCGAACGACTCGCGTAGATTCCCATCGAGATCGAATGGAACATTCACCGATTGGAAGAACGAATGTACTCATGAGTGCATTTTCTCTCCTCCCTCGCTCTCTTTTGATTGCCTCTCTCATCATTGCACAGCCCAGTCAAAACCCCCTCCCTCAGAAAGGGGTCAGGAACAAGAGAGTGTGCGAAAATGAGTCTCTCCAATTTCAACTCTCTGAAGGCTTGAAATGATGCGGAAAGTTCGTTGCTCAGCTACATTTCGTAGCAGGGGGACAAAGTGTAGAGAGGGGGTCGATCACTCCTCTTCTCTCGCCCCCTTCTCTCGCCCTGTCGCCCCATTGAATGGTGCCATTCGTGAGAGAGACGAGGACAATTCCAGTAGAAAATGACACGTAGCGAGGTGATTCTTATCGAGCACGACTTTGGACTGAGGGAGTGAGGAATTAAGAGAGGAATCTGATGATCAGAGATGGTGACACTCATGACCCCCCCCCTTACTAGGATACATATGTCAAACTTCATTTCATGAGTTCAGCGATGACAAATCACCTCACACAATACACTATAATTTATGAATTTGAAAAGCGTCAGCATTTCCATTAGATGGAGATCGACGCCCTATCTAATCCACCTGGTCAATTGCCATAGTAAAAGTATTCAGAAAGTGTATTACATTATGAAAAGATATTCGTATTAAACATTTTAATTATTTTAAACGAATAATAAAACTAACAACAGATGGCTCGCTTATCTCATCATTGGCCTTCCCGATGGATGCCATTTCTACCCCGGTTCAGTCATTTTCTCCAACTTCAAGGAGAGAATCCAGTGTGCGATCTCTGGAATCGTCTGTGTGGCATGGGCGACTGTGAGTTATATATTCAGGAAGAGAAATCAAGACAGAAAGGAGTAAGGCGATAGTAAATGCGAAAGCGAAAGAATTGATCTCTTTTTGTGCACTCTTCAGCAGAACTATACGTGCCTTTGTTTGACAGAATTTATATATTTTATTATTATACAGATTAGATGATATCCATAGTATCCATAAGCCTGATAATGAAGAATTAGTTGGTACCATAAGATGATATCCATAAGATGTTGAAGTATGAGTTGGTTCCAGGCTGCTTACTACTACTTCGGCACCTTCCCTCTATGGGTCAAATTCTACGTGATCCCTGTACTGTCCCATGGATTCTGGCTCATTATGATCACTTATCTCCAGGTTAGTCAGCCATTTATTTCATTTGGATTCGTTTATACAATAGGTGAAATTCGGATTTCAAATATTCACGTGAAAAGTTAATGAATGAAGAGAGGATATTAATTCTACGATAAAATGAATGCTTTCAGCACAAGACTGACGATATCCAAGTATACGAGGATGGAACTTGGGGATACGTCAGAGGCCAACTTCAGACCATTGACCGGTTAGTTCTCCCTTCTGTCTACCCTCGCATTCCACCGCCCAATCAATCTGGCATCCAGAAAGGGGTCAGAAGCGAGAGTGCGTGTAAAATGGTTGTATAGCTCTGTCTCCGCCTAGCGGGGTTTGTGTGACCCTTCTCTCTTCATCATTTCCATCTTTCAGTCCATATGGATTCGGTATCGACGAGCTTCTCCATCACATCACCGATGGTCACGTCGCTCATCATTTCTTCTTCACTGGAATTCCTCACTACAATCTAATGAAGGCAACAGCTGCCATTCAACAGAAACTCGAGCCCTTTGGAGTTTACAGAAAGGAGGTCAGATCAATTCAATTCTCCATCGCTGAGCTACGTACAACAATGTTCCTATAGGATCGTCAAGTCTTTCTATATCTTTTGACAATTTCCCTTTAGTCAAGTAAAATTTAATATTTTCAGAAATCGTACGATTTCCTATGGAAATTCGCAGCGATCACGAATCGTCTTCAATATCTCATCGGGGAAGGAACGGGATTGCTCACTTTCGCTAAGGAGAAAGATCTCTAATCTGCGTCTCCGCATTCTCAATCATTGTTACAATATACCTCATTTTCTCATGTTATGCTTCACGTTTTATGCACATTCAGTTATCAATTTAGATGACGGTTCATTTCCTTCGGCTGTTTAACGGTTACGGTTACTGTGCAATCATAAAGAATGTCGATATCAATCGAATATTGAATGAAAACATTTTCTCGCAAATTAAACTAATCTATTATGCACGCTGTTCTTACTGAGTTATAGCGAATTTTGATTCCGATTTGACGGATTCACGTAAAATTGTGGAGAAGAAACAAATTATATTTACTGAAAGGGTGATGTATAGAATCGCGTGCTGAAAATGTGTGAAAGACGCATAAATTGCAGAGCTGTTGCCGATTTATCGCAACTAGAGTGTTTCTCTGATGCAATAGTGGGGGCAGACTGCCCTCCCGTTCTATGAATAATCAGAGATTGAAGAGAACAAGAGAGATTACGCAATCAATCACACATTTAGCTGAGAATGGCATCATCTTTTCACGTTTCAGATATTAAAAATGTAAAAAAGAACATTGAAAAAGAAGTTTGAAATGAATCACGAAAAATGCCACCTTTGGTAGGAAATTGTTTATAATTGACAGATAAAAGTGAAACAATTGATCGTTTGATTGCATCCAGAATACTCAATGATTCAATTCAACTCAACTTCCAATCCGATTTGTGGAGGGCGACACGGGGAATACAAAATGTCCATCGCTGCCTCATTTTAGCGACTGTAATCTATTCAGTGGCGGTGTGCGAGAAGGAGGTACACAATTTTTGTGCTGCTCAATAACATTTTAAATCTTTAGAAATCATCATATTTCCATGAGTCCTTCTTCATATGCTATTCTATGTGCAGTACTTTGTGGCATCGCTAATTTCATAGTTTGGTGTGGTTATGATGCCAATGTGTTCATATCCGAGTCCGTAATTCACTCGGTCAATGGAAGAGAACCTAACAGGTTAACTAATATTCTGCATATTCGAAATTTGATTTGAATCATCAATCGATCTCAATATCCATTCCAGAGTGGGTGCACATGATGGATACTACGGTCTCGCTGTCTCCAATATATTCTACATGATGTCAACAATCGCAGTTCCGAGTCTCATGAATTACTTCAGATGCAAGGTTCGCCACTTCACAAATTGGACTCATTTATTAGAGTAATAACTAAGATTATGTGAATGTAAAGACCTTGTTTCAGTGGATTCTTGCTTTGAGTTCTGCATTCTTCACATTTTATTTCGTCTCCTTTCTATATCTCAATCGATATTTGTATTTCTTGGGTTGCGCAGTTCTTGGATTGGCGTTTTCATGTGAGTAATTTAAAAAAAGTGCGCAAATGCAAATCCACAAATGTCGACATGTCAATTTTGCAGGCTTCAATGTCGGATATTCTGGATATCTCACTGAGTTTTCTACTAGACAGACGATCGAGAGAAATCAGGCACTTTCGTGGTAATTCGTTGATTCAAACTTATCAAAGACAGTAAATTATTTTCTACCAAACACATTCTTGCAGGGCAGTGTCTTCCTTCTCTGTAATGGGTGCCGGAACAGTAAATTATATCGTGACTACGATCAATCTAAAAGAAAATGGATCAGTGTCAAAGTACAGAGAATATTCGGATACCGAAATAAGGTAAGATAGGTGTAATTAACGGGCACCTCAAAATTATTTAGATATTTTTACGCTGCATTTTCTGTTTTGGCAGTGGTCGCAATGGCACTTTTCTCGCTTTTACCAAATAAAGAGGTGAAAAACATTGAAAAGACATTCGATAATGATGTGATTTAGGTGGAGGATAACATCGCTGCTAGTAATGTGAAGAGCAAATCTCTCAAGGAGCAATTCAGTATGAATATTATTGATCCAATTACATCGAATGAATACATTTCTGGGCACATTAATGCTGCTCATTCAGTTAAAAATTGCATTTCAGGAACGATGTTCTCAGTTCTCTTTCATAAAAGAGTTCTCATTCTCGTTCCATTCTATCTCTATATTGGACTTTTCTTTTCATTCTGGATCTCCATAATCCCAACAACACTTCAATTCACAAAGGTTACTTTTCCCTTTTGAGTCCATATTGAACCCTTCATCATCACAGGTTCTTTCAATTAATGTATATATTCCTGCGTATTTCGGATTCACTTTCACAATTGGAAGTGTTATTAGTAAGAATTTGCCCTGTTAAATTACATAAAATGCTGGGGGCTGTATAATCTGTCAGAAATGTGCGAGAAAAACATCACCAAAAAGATCGCCCAAAATATGGCAGATTTTTCTCTAATTCTCTCAATTTAGCATGCTATTTTCGTCACTCTAACCAACTTCGATCGGAAATGTGCGAGAAAACTTGGCGAAGTTCTAAACGGAACTTGGCCAAGTTTGGTTAGAGAAAGAGAAATAGCACGCAATCGAGGAGAGGGAAAAGTAGGCATGTTTTTGTGCCTACTTTTCCCTCTCCGCAATTTGCGTGCTCTCTCGCCACTGTCTAACCTCATTCAGAAATCGTCCATGTGTCCATGCTGAATAATCGGAACGTTTTATTCACATTTTGTTTTTTTTCTTTTTTTTTCAATTTTGAGTTATTTATTTACATTTTTCGCCTATATTTGTTCGCCATGTTGTATCCGTTATGCCCAACTTGGTCCCCAGTCCCGGTGTGTCCAATGTTGCCTCTCAGGCCATGTCTCCTCGTCGTTCAAGTCCAAATGAATCCGCAGCCGATGACGATGACATCCATCCATCCCGATGCGGGCAGTCCCTTCGAGTGATGAAGTAGTACGGTAGTCGAAGAGATGGATACGGTAGGCAATAGTGTTTACGGTATATAGAGTATCGTCTTTGATAATGTTTTTTCGCAACGTATTGCCGAAAGTATACGCCCTTTTTTGTTACTCTTCACAGTTGTTTCCCTGTTGTCCGTTGATGCATGTTGAGTAACCCACCGATGAATAGAAGCTCCACGGTATCCATCGTGTTTACCTTATCCCTCAACGAATCCCCCTCTCCGCCCCCACACTAGTCATCACGTTGTGTCAAGAATTGACTTTATTATTGACTGATGTGGGTTACTGTAGATTAAACGCTGCCGATTAGCTAGGTCACCATCATTCGTCCCATGACTACCATTATTATTTTTATTGCATTGTAAAGCCTGTGTTCGTATTCAATACTGCATAATAATGTCGATTCCCACGAATTTCATTGTTGTTTCTTGTAAATATTTCGGTATTATTATTTACGCGAAAGAATAAATGAAATTAAATCATCTCGTCAATTAATAAATTGTAAAACAAATAGCAAAAATTGAAAATATACGAGTATAAGTAACAGAAACAAAAATGTAAACAAGCTCATGACGTAGATGGCCGATTTCTGAAGAGAACTTGGTCAAGTAATTGGCCAAGTTCTGAACGATGTGAGTGATAACTTGGCCAAGTATTTGGCCAAGTTTTGACAGATTATACGTCCCCCTGTTTACAGTGAGCCTTGCCACGATGAAATTGTCTACACTCGTAAGCAACTTCAGTTTTAAACCACTAATGATCATAAATGCTGTGCTTCATATCGTGAGCGAATATTGATTGTATTTTTAATCCAATTTGGTCAAATTAATCAATCAATTCAGATGATCTATTCTCTCACAGTATGTCTCATCCCTAAATGGAGTACCGTCCGTCCCAATGATGATCCTTCTCTTCTCATTCAACCATCGTTGGTCAATTATCCTCTTTCACACCCTAATCATTTTCATTTCAGTCTCTTTCCTGTTCTCATTCTTGCTTTTATCTGCGGAATGGCTGATGCAGCCAATAATACAACACGGTATTTACTTTTTCCATTGATTTTTTCATTTTCCGAATGTTCAGTACCGTGATTAGCTCTCTCCTTCTTCCAACTATGAGACAACAAACATTCGGAGCTTCGAGATTCTACCATGTGAGTTTCAAGAGAATTTGCTAATCTTTCACCATCTATCGAACAATTTAAGTTAAATGTTTCTGATAAATCACGAAAATCCGTAGGAGAGTTCGCAAAAAATGGGATAGATACACATATTTTCTAGTAGGTTTTTATGGTTGGTCAACTCATTGGTAAAAATAAAGTTTACAACGATACATTCTCAAATCACCCTCTAGTAAAATTTTAAACAGGGCCTCGCTGCTTCTGTAATGTTCTTCGCCTCTCCTGCACTCTCAATTTACTCATATGCCATCATCTTATCCGTGTTCTTGGTTCGTGTCTTCAATTAATTATTATAGTTTATATATTTATTCGTGTTCAAAGGATACACGGTTACAAATAGAACCAGTACCAGTGGCTACTTTTTATTCTGTAGCTCGTATCAACCGTCGTCTATCTCTACACGTGCACGTACATACAGAATAAGGAGAGGAAAGAATCTGAGAAATCGAATTTTCCTCCCCCGACTTTCCCTGTTCTTCCAAGCGGAAAGAATTTGGAGACGAGGAGTTAAACTTTTTGAAAATATTAAGAAGAACAAACTTCTCAAGTGCTGAGAAGACATTTTATAATATTTAATTTCTGTGTTGCGAATTTAACAATGTTCACGACAATGAATAAATAATTAAATTCGAAGAGCTTCAAGATTCACACCTGTTTAGCGAAAAGAAGTATCTGTTCTGCCATGACACTTAGAGGAAAGTTGAATATGTATTGCCGTCACGCATAGCGTAAAGCGGTATGTGTATTACCGTGACACTTAGTGAAAAGCCGAATGTGTATTGACATTACATTTGCGGATAGCCTTATGTGTATTACACTTACATGTAGCAGAAAGCCATATGCGTATTCAGAGGATTTTTCTATTACTCTTCTCCAAGTACGCCTGCATAAACGTTTCAAACAAGTCAATGTTTTTTTGAGATCATTTACAACAGGGGTGTGCGGCAAGCAATTTCGGCAAGTGCAGTAAATCAATTGTAACGTTTCAAATAAGCTTATTTCATCTCGATTTGTTTTTTACGAGTTGTACATGTCACAGTCATACGAATCGTGTGATACCCCAAAAGTCAAGTTTTGATCAACGGGTTTCAAGACATATTTTGTGCTCTCAATTGCCGAAAATTGTCGGAACCTGCCGATTGCCGTTTTGGCAAGTGTAAAATACGAAAAATAAGTATACCTCGAAGGACTTCGCAGGAAATATAACTTTAGGGGTATCAAACGATTCGTATAAATATGATACAACTCGTACATACTAAATCGAAATGAAATACGTATATTTGAAAAGGTTAAATTGATTTACAGCACTTGCCGAAATTGCTTGCTGCACACCCTGATTTGCAATAAAAGTTAAACCGGCTAATCGATCTTATGCTTAATCGAAATACAATCTCGTAGGAAGATCAGGATTTTAAAAGCTATGAAAACAGCGATGGCCACAACTAAAAGTATAACTGATATAACTGCTGCAATGACATCGATGGGATAATATTGGAAGAAGTTGAGATGCCTTCCATAGTGATCGAGTTGACGAAGAGGACCGTGGACAGCAAGGAATTCCATGTGACGAACGAAAATCTGAGATCGAAAAGAGGAGTAGGCAATCATGTATTCAAATCTAACCTTGTCCATAGAGAATGGTCGGTCTTATATCATTTCTCGAACTTGCACAGCTCGTTTTCGGTAGCTGAAATATATATATATATATATATGATACCGCTTCTTTCGAAACTTTAAAAAATAGTGCTAGGTTCTGAAAATGTTAAGCGGATGAAAAATTATCTTTATTGTATAATAACGTGTCAGCAAGTAGAAAGCGCTCTACTATTGATATTGATTAATAAAATCTAAAAAAATCTATCAATCGAAATCATCCAGCCACTTTTTTACGGACAAACCGTCCTTGAACGGCCGTAGCTTCTAGAATAATAATGGCCGCCGAGAGACCCCTACCGACCTCCTGGGATATCCCGAAAATCTAAAAAAAGTTTTAACATAATGAGCTCTTGTGAGAAAATCTAGACCATAAAAATACTCTAACAAATTCAAATGAATTTTTGGATGATGATATGAATTTTTAAACGTAATTAATGTGGTATAAACTAAATAACCCATTGTTGTTTTTTTTATCAGACATTCCTCGTCCAAAACTCTCAAGTACCCCCATCATTTTTCGTGTGAATTTGTGCAGTGATTTGAGAAATCACTTTATGAGCTGAACCAATAAGACACAAATACTTACAAATGATAGGAATTTGTGGTAATTTTCAAGCACTACAGACTAGACAATGTCTAGTAGACATTGTCTGTTTCTATTGGATGAAATGAATATCCGTCCCTATTCAATATGTATATACTTTATATGTTTTTGTTCTATTTTATTTGTACTTGGGTTATTAGCAGAACAAGGAGAACAGAATAAAAGCTCTATCCGTCATCGGAACCGTATCTTAAAATAATCCTATGCAAAAAATTAACTCCTAATCAATCTTCTTTTTGAGCACAACACAACTCCTAATGAATCGAAGAATCCTCACAATCACAAAGAGTGAAAGGGAAAGAGTGATCACAATGGTCAGAATAACAACGCCGATAACATCAATGAGATAGTATTGGAATACATTCAAATGTCTTCCGTAGTGATCCAATTGTCTCAGAGGACCATGCTTCGCAAGGAATTCCATGTTCTTCACAAATACTTGTCTGGCAGAGAATGGCTTATCATTTAACGTTGCAGCAGTTTTCTTCGCTTGCTCATTGTACCTGAAAATTTAAGTGTCGGGACTTTAAAGTAATGCAATTTTACTTGGGATTCTCAAGAATTTCCCTAATAGCGTTTTCGAATATCTTCTGGTTGCCGAGATCTTTCTTATCCAGATTGAATCCGATTCCATTTCTCTTGACTGCGAATGCATTTCGAACTTGATCGAAGATAACAGGGACGACGATAAGAGGAACGCCTGATATCGAAGTTTAATGTTGGTCAAATGCAACAAAAAAGAAACCACAGTTAGGCCAGCTCACCTGCATAATTAGCCTCCGTAGTGCTTCCTTGTCCACAATGAGTGACGAAAGCAGAGAGACGACGATCTCCTGAATATCACTATTTTGATAATCATTTGGTCTCTCGAAGAACAGAATAACAGAAAAGAAGAAGCAACATACGCAGCATATCGTTCTGTGGCACCCACGTAGACTCGATCAGATTTGGAATTCCCTGGGTCACATTGTGTTCAGGCTTCTGCAATTTTGTTCCACTGCTCGATTAAATTGTTTGATTAGAATTTATCGAGAAATGTTCACTAACCTCGTACTTCCAAATGAAAGTGACATCGGGGAAAGCTTTCGCTGTATCTCTAATGGTGTTTTTGTATTCTTCAGGCATTGCAAAAGCCTTGGCAAAGGTTCCGAACGACATGAGAACTGTCTTTGGACGGATATCGAAGATTGATGACCACTCCTGAAAAAAAAATGGCACAATTATAAAAGTAAATATCTTGACTAAATATAGAAACAAAGAAGAGTACCTTGTCGAGTTTGTTGTATCCATTGGATACAGCGATTCCTCCGATATCAATCAATCGAGCAGCTGAGGGACGAGGAAAATCGACGAGAGGATCGGAATTAAGGAAGAAAAGAGAGTTCTCAGCCATCAAATCCTGTTCAAAATTAACATATTTATTCACTCAATGTTCGCTTGTTATGGTATTCTGATAAACTCACGATGACACTTGGGAATCCGGGGTAGTTACTCTCGAATACTTGCTGGTATTTTGTTGTTGGCTTGAAGTTGAACCGCTCGTACATGAAGAGATTGAAGAAGTTGAAAGCCCTTTGGTAAAATGTCATATCATCGCCGAACGAGCCTCCCATTATCGCTGAATTTGCATAGAGTTGTTTTTATTGTAAAAAAATTGAATCTTTTACATAATTCTAAGTTTTATAAAACAATTTCTCATAATTCTTTAGCATGTTACTCACATGGAACATAAGAAGGAATAGTGGGAACTTGAGTGATGGGAAAGAATCCTTCCTTCATTGCAATCGATTCTGTGACTGCAAACTTCTTGATTCCCACGAGATGGAAGAGACCTCAATCAAAGATGGTAAGAAACATTTTAAAATCCTGTAAAAATCTCACCAGCCATGCACCAATCCATCGATTCTCCAAATCCAACATCGATCTTCTCTGCTCTCAATTTATCAAGAAGACCCGGATAATTGATAGTGTCTGAATCAGAGAATACATTGGGATAATAAATATGTTGAAACTTACGATTGCATTGAGCTACCCACAGGCCAAACATCACATCCCAAGTCTGAAATGTGTAATTTATCATTGACCCTGTACAGTCTCGACTCACTTGGAGAACCTCCCATGATTCTCCGCTGTTCCACGATTTATCCATAATATTTCCATTCATACTAGCTTCAAATCGACGACCATCTTCGCTTTGAGGAATCTAAGTCAAAATTTAAAAAAAAATCATTTTTATTTACCTCAAAGATTCGCGCACGATCTGATCCTGCTCCTCTGACATGAGAGTCGAGAATAGGAGAGAGGAGAATCTGAATGGAGTTGTTACTTACATTTATAGGAATATCTCGACTCACCACTTCGTGGCCTGCTTCTACTAGAGAGTCAGAGAGTTTCCCGAGGTAATTCACGTGACTACTCGCGAATCGAGGAGAGTAACAGAGAAATTTGAAGGAGGAAACAGAAGAAATCAGAAGGAGAAATAATAAGGAGCGATGCATAACCCTGTAAATATCGTTTCGGTAGATCAAAATGTGAAAGAGGAAAGTATGAAATATGAAGACATCGTCGGACAAAAGATAAGAATATAAATGCGACGATTAAACACGAGTGCAACTGATAACAGCGACGGTCACTGAATGATAACTGAGACTATTCTCTATCTACGTCATAGTCAGTCTTAAATATGCAAATCTCTTTAGACTCTATGTCCGAACTTCGATGTGCAGCAAAGTCAAGAAAGATTCGTTCGATAGAAAACCAATGTTCTCGGTTATATAGCAGCCGATTCGATTGTGTCTTCTTTGTAAGTGTCTTTGAGTGCTTCGATTGGACCTCCTCCCACATTTAAAATCACTCTCTGAAGCATTGATTTCACGTGAATTTCGTGATCGTTATGCTCTTTTGTGATCGATTGTGAGGAACTCAAAGGGAAAGTTCTTTCCCAGAAGGATCGAAGTGATAAGCTGATAGGGGCAACCGATAACAAAGAAGAATAATCACGGCAAGATGACACCCATGGTTTAAATGAATTTTAGGCAATATAGAATACAAGTAATATCTGCTATTCTTCTTTTCCCACCCACAGTTCCTTTATCACTTGTGCAGAGTTAATAGGAACAGCTCCTGCCACTTCGAATAACCATCACTCTCACTTTCGATGCACAAATGACTACACAAACGAACTATTTCGCACGATTCTATTGTGAGAATCTTTACGAGTGCAAGAGATAAGAGGTGATCTGTATAAAACAGAAACGAAACAATTCTAAAATATAACGAACAACAATACTTTTGCATTAAAGGGATCGTTCACATGCTTTCACTGCTCTTGAACCTGAGTTAGTCGATCTTACGTTTAATGACAATACAATTCCGCAAGAAACTTAGTATTTTAAATACAAGGAAAGCAGAGATAGCCATAACTAAAAGTATAACTGATACAACTGCTGCAATAACATCGATGAGATAATATTGGAAAAAGTTGAGATGTCTTCCATAGTGATCGAGTTGACGAAGAGGACCGTGGACAGCAAGGAATTCCATGTGACGAACAAATATCTGGGAAATGTGAGACATATTGTATATGAGACTCAATTAGTCCGATATGACCACCTCCTTCATTTCAAATGGTCTTTCCTCAGTCATTTTCTTGATCTGCAGCGCCCTTTCTCGATATCTATCAAAAGATTATGCACTCCGACATATTCATTATAAACTCACTTTCCGTTATTCAGCATCTCAATAACAGCATTTCTCAGAGGTTCGGCAGTTATCAACTCTGTTTTGTCCACCAGTATTCCATGCCCATTGCGCTTGACCTGTTGCCCGTTTCGAAGTTGATCGTATGCAACGGGGACGGCTACCAACGGAATCCCTAAACGTATACCTTCGCGGGGTACGGTAACTATCGTAAACTGACCAGCTGCAATGGCCTCTGCGATACTTCCTTGTCCACAATGAGTAACGAAGAGAGAAAGTCGAGGATCGTCTGTGATTGTATTTGACGGAATTCGCGAGTTTTTTACGTACTCAGAAGATCATTTTGCGGAATCCAAGGGGCTTCAATCAAATTGTCGATTCCAACGGTCATTTTATGGTCAGGCTTCTGAATTTCATTTTTGACGTAAAAAAAGATAGCCAAACCTCGTACTTCCAAATAAACGTAATATTTGGTAGACTTTTCGCAACTTCGATTATGCTTCTCTTGTATTCAGACGGCATCGCATAAGCTTTAGCAATTGTGCCAAAAGAAATAAATACATTCAGCTTTCTCAAGTTCAGAATATCGGACCACTCCTGAATTCAATTTTTTTTGGTTTTATTCGTTATGAATAAATATTACCTTATTTAGCGGTTTATGTCCAAATGATACTGTTATTCCCCCAACATCGATCATTCTTGCGGAGGTTGGTCGAGGAAAGTCGACCAATGGTTCCGAATTTGTGAAAACCAACGAATTCAGTCCAAACAACTCCTCAAACTCATCTTCATTTCTAGTCGTTCTAGTTTCCCACCTCAGTCTCAGGCATTTCCGGATCGATTCTTCTCATTAATTCAGTATACTTTGCAAGGTGTGGTTGGAAATATCGGCTTGACACGATAAAAGTGATCAAATTGCTGATCCTCTCGATGAATGTCATTTGTTCTCCCATTTGACCACCGAACATCGCTGAAATCAATGGTCGTCTCTTCAATTTTTCTCACCTGCACAACTTGGAATATAAGAAGGATTGGAGGGAGTTTGAGTGTAGAAGAAATCACCGTCGACGATGGCGAGAGAATTGACTACCGCCCATTTATCGATTCCAAGCAGGTAAAAGAGTCCTGGAAATTATAATTATGGCTTAATTACTATTAATAATTTTTCATGATATTGCTTCTAATATTGCAAGAGTAATTCACCAGGTCCGCAAAAGTCGAGAGTTGGTTCAGTGAAGGCTACGTCAAACTTCTCTTCTTTCAATTGTTCTATTAATCCCGGTTGAGAGAGTGTTGAATTGCATTCAGCCAGAAACGTATCCAGAATACTTTGCCAGTCCTCAAATTAGTGATAACTCACGAGTTTTAGTATGAGTGACTCATTTGGTTAGCGTCGCGAGCAAAAACAAACTCACGGAGAGTACTGATAGAGGATTCGTTTTTGTCCAAGCTCCCTCCGCTCCAGAATTAACAATAAATTCTTCAAATTCTTTCGCTTTCTCACATTGCGGAATCTAAATTCACAAAAACCATTTCATTGTTTACATTGTGAATTACCTCGATAACTTTTGCTTTGGTGGGTGCAAATCCGATTGTCGAATCGAGAATTGGAGAGAGAATTATCTGAGGACGAGCAAGTAGTTTAGAAGCAATCCTTTTCGGGTGGTCTAATTTAATATATGGGTAAACTTACTACTTCATGACCAGCCTCAATGAGAACATAGCTTATTCTGGCATTGAAATTGACAGGACTCTTTGCGAATTGTGGAGTATAGGATAGAAATTTGAAAGCGAATGCGAAACGGAGAAGAGTGCACAGAAATAGAGGTCGCATAGCTGAATATAAATAAATGTAAGAGGAACTGAAACGTTTATTTACCCGGAATAACAATAATTCTAATAAACACAAATAATTATGCAATCTAATCGATTTTCCTCTTGGAAACGCCGATGGCGCCGAGTAATCGAGTAATGAGGAATTTGAGAGCGATCACAACTAGAACGAGGGCAATAACAAAAGTGCCTATGAAGGATGCGATCACATCAATGAGATAGTACTGGAAGAAGTTGAGATGTCTTCCATAGTGATCGAGTTGACGAAGAGGACCGTGGACAGCAAGGAATTCCATGTTTCGAACGAAAATCTGAACAAACGCATTAACCAATATAATTTATTTTCTCTTTCGAATGTTCTGGCTCGAAAATGTCGATGTTCTTTAGAGTATTTGTAATGAACACCTACCTCCTTCATAGTGAATGGTCTTTCTTCGATCATTGATTTGATCCTCATTGCATTCTTCTTATAACTGGAAGTAAACACGATATCCAATCAATCTCCATTTGTCTTCTCACCTTCTATTCTCCAGTACTTCCTTCACAGCTTTTTTCAATGTCTCTGAACTGGCCAACTCCGTCTTCTCTAGCATCACTCCATGTCCATTTCTCTTCACTTGCTGAGCATTTCTCAACTGATCGTAGGCTACAGGGATGACTACCAGAGGAACTCCTGAATTGATTGATTACTGTATCCTCTGATATTATTGATTATTACCGGCTGAGATTGCTTCCGTGGTGCTACCTTGCCCACAGTGAGTAATGAAGGCAGAGACACGAGAATCATCTGAATTATGAGATTTGATTAGGAAATAGAGCAATGTAACTAACGAAGTAGATCATTCTGCGGCACCCAAGTTGACTCAATTAGATTATCGATTCCTTCCGAGATTCGATCACTCGGTTCCTGAAAGGCGGAAATTGAATTTCATTAGTATTCCATAGAGACTCACCTCATACTTCCAAATAAAGGTAACATTGGGGAAGCTCTTCACTACATCGAGAACTGAGTTTTTGTACTCTTGTGGCATTAAAGATGCTTTCGCAACGGTTCCGAACGAGATGAATACAGTTTTAGGACGGAGATCGAGAATTGACGACCATGTCTGAAAGATTGTTTCAATTGGCATTTAGAATACCGGGTGGTCGTACCTCATTTAATTTCTTGTGTCCTGACGAGACCGAAATTCCTCCGATATCGATTACTCTAGCTGAGGAAGGACGAGGGAAATCGACCAGAGGTTCAGAGTTTGTGAATACAAGAGAATTGGTTGGGAAGAGTTCCTGAAACATTTTATTAACTTTCGATGAGAATGCACATGAAAGTACTCACTTCAACTGGAGGAATTTCCTTATTGTGAGTTTTGAACATTTCATGGTACATTGAGAAATATCTTCGATTGAACCACTCAGAGAGAAGAAATGCGAAGAGATTATTGAATCTGTCGAAGAATGACATCTCCTCTCCCATATTTCCGCCCATCATTGCTGTAATCAATCTATTCATTCCTAAATCTATAGCAACTCAACCTTCAGCATCAATAGGATACTTTGAATGGTAAACTCACTCGGAACATAAGCAGGGTTTGAGGGCGTTTGTGTGTAAAAGAAATTGGCGTCTACGATAGCGAGGGAATCTGTGATGGCCCATTTTTCAATTCCGAGAAGATGAAAGAGACCTGCAACAGTTTACTTTATTTTATTTTTTTCATTTTTAGATTCTTATCCACAGTCATAATACAATGAGATGATTTTTATCAGGTGAACGTGCAATGTTTCCTTTCTTAGATAACTGTTCTTCAACCCTCCCCTTCCATTCGTTTCGGTGGGCAAACAAGAGAGAGAGCGTGGAATGATGAGGTTGGACTACCGTTTTCCTAATAAAGAAAATTCTCCTGGCAAATTTGCACTTTGTGTATGCAAAACATGAATACATCTTGATTAATAATTTGATACATGCAAACATGCTTAGCAAATTGGTACCACATTTTGAATAAATTACCCGGGGCGCAGAAATCCATTGATTCCGCAATAGCGGCATCGAATTTTTCTGCTTTAAGTTTTTCTATGAGTCCGGGATGAGAAATAGTCGCATTGCACTGAGCAATCCACGTGTGGAACACTTCGTCCCATTCCTAGAAAAAAATAAGTTCGTGAAAACGATTATTTAAAAAATATAAAACAGAAAACTTTTATTAACTCACATAAAAGGCGGAAATAGTCTCGGTACTTGTCCATACACTCGATGCTCCTGAATTCTGCATAAAGTCTTCAAAAGCTACAGCTTCAGAGCATTGAGGAACCTTAAGAGTTTTTATTTCGAATCTGATGTTCCTGATAAACTGACTTCAATTAGCCTTGTCTTCTTCGTTCCAACTCCGCCTAATCTTTTATCGACAATCGGTGATAATATGACCTGTAATAATAAATCAAAATGAGATCATCATACATTAAGCGAAAATATGAGTAAATTTTAACTAACCACTTCATGCCCGACTTCCACCAAAACATCGCTGATTCTCGCCATAAAATTGACATGGCTCTTGGCGAATTGAGGAGAATACGAGAGAAATTTCAACGGTGAAATTGTGGTGATGAAGAGTGACGAAAAGAGAAAGAGACGAAGCATTCCTGGAAACAAGTATTCAGAAGATAGATAATGAATAAATGGTCATCGATGAGGACCAACAAACACAGAGTTGTGTTCTAACCAAGAGTGGAAAGGCGAGACAATGATAAGATTGATAAGAACTACGTTCCAATCGCTGTTTATAAGAGACTGGACGGAAATCGTAATCAGTAGAGAAATGGGTTGATAGGCGTCCAATTGTGTAGTCAGATAGGTTCACTTTGAGAGCGAATAAGGACGAACATTAGCACTACCTTTCATCGCTCTTTTATAGTTTAAATGTCTACATACTCGTTCAATTGTTTCACTATTACATCGGAAGAATTTAATTAATTTGTGATGCGCCGTGTCGACGACTAGATGCATTTTTTGTGGGGAGAAACCGGGGGAATCGTCTTGAGTGGGATTATTTCATTTCGAAAGATGAGTCGGATCATTGTCGACCATACCAGCCGTTCTAGGCGATGTACGCATAATTAAAATATATGAAACGAAATATTGTCAGAGCCTGGGGTCAGAGCCTCGAGTCACATCTTCTAGAATTTCAGATGGCATCTATGAATCTCGCATTTTCGAATGATGACATCGAGGAATTTGTACTGTGTCTATGATGATCATTTCTCTGCGATAGTCGGTTAGTTTACATTATGAGACGATAGATTTTCGATATGTGACCTTGAGGAAAGACGGCGTGAGTCGTGTGGAGTGCAGATGTAAAGATGTAAATAGTAAATGTTTTGCGCAAGTTCCGTAAACATTCCGATACGTACGATGCAAGACAACGCTCTCACACAGCAAATGAACAATTGTCCGTCAGTTAGCTCCCATCGACCGTCCGGCGTCCGAATCATGGCAGCAGTGTTTCGAGTTGAATTTTCGGATAAGATACGATCCAGCAACTGCAAGAAATACAAATACAATCTAAATAAAAAAGAAATCTGTTGCGTGAAAATGTGCGTTGAGTGCATCAAAACGATTGTTTAAACTAATTCGCTTACAATTGAGCCTAATTGCAAATTAAACCAATACGATAATTAGAAAAAAAAGAAAAAAAAACGATTAAACCAACAAAAATGGTGTGAACCGACATCGATGAAATTGGACGATTGAAATTAGTGGAAAGAATGAGAATGGGAGAAACAAGTAATTGAATCCCTCAGTTTGGATATTCATTTTGCGAACAAAGTAATATTGAAATTGCGGAAAGAATTGGCGGTTTTAAAATTACCAAATCTATTTTTTTCGGCCCAGGGGAGCTCGGTTGCAGGCCTGGTACATGATATTATTATGGGACGTTCGCAACTCGCGTATTTGATTAGGAATCTCCCGCACATCACTTGAGGTTGATAAAGCGCACTTCTGAAAACCAAAGGACTTTTGAAGTATGATTTTTTGAGTCGTGTGGCGTGCAGATTTCACAATAGTTTTCCTGCTAATTCATTGTTCGAAGCAAATGTTTGATCTCCGTCCGCCAATGTTTTGTGTCAAGCCGAGACATCTCTATCTATTACATTCCACATCAGTTGAATCTCTCGTGTATTTCGACGAGACACATCACTCGCTTCATGGCATGTGATCTAAGAATACTCGAAACAGCTCTCATATCTTTCGATCGAATTTCTGGCAAGCTGTGATGGTCATTCCAATGGACTCAGTGATTGAAATGGAGCTCGGACTGTACAACTTTTCCTTCGATTTCTGCTCTGGTTGCACTGGTGAAATAATCATTTGTTAAAGCTACTTCATAATTAATTTTAGTAGTCTCAATGATTGTCACTTTTCTCACACTCTTCGCATTGCATTTACAAAAGTCGCGCTATCCGAACATCACATACAGGTCTCATAATCTAAAATTAGTTTAGATAATAGATATTGAATTGGCAGGGCTTGTCTGTATGCATACGTTATCAGCAATGTTGTCGATTCGAGTGTCTATTGGGTGACATATGTTGTAAGTACTCATTTACTTCTCTTTCAGTAATCATTCGATCCATTCAGAATGCCTTCGTGTGGCGCAATTCCTTCGTTCTCTTCTCAGATGGATTCATCTTTGGCCCTCGTGCAATTGGTTTCTACATGATTTTCAGTTCTCTTCCTGCTTGTATTCTCGGAACACTCAACATTCTTTGCTATGCGCTAGTTAACAAGTTTCGATCAAGTACGAATATAGTTATCGATGAAATAACTTTACAGCTTTAGCAAACTGGAATTTCTCTCTTCGCAGTGTAGTTTTATCTGTTTCTCTTTCTGGATAAGTATCAATGCTCTATTTCACTACGCAATTCCAACAATTCTCTTTCAAGCTGATGGAGATTCAATTGACCAAGTCGCTGACTTCTTTTTCACGGTTCAAAAAACTTACAGTGACTTAGAATTATAATCCATTCTCCAGACACTCGACAAAGGACGTGATTTTGGATTTGAGCACTGTATCGGGACATATTGGGTAACTCGTATTCTCTACTATTTTATGTTTTTTAAGCATTTCCCCTCGAAATGGAACAACATTTCATTATTGGCAGGTGTACGACACATTTGACACTGCAAAATGGAAGCCAATCGTCGGTTTAACCGCTCTTTATCTATCTTTTCTCACCGCTCTTGCATTCAATTTCTTCACAAGCCATCGAATTCTTCGTGTTCTTCGGTTACAATTTGTCATATCAAAATCTCAATAATATTTTTCAGATTTCGTCATCAAAATGGTCACAATTCGCACACTCATCACAATCTTGTAGGGAGACATCTCACAATGATGTGGATACAAGTGCGATAGACGACGATGGTCGTAATATCAATTATCACATTTTAGTTGTCATTATCTGCGGTTATGATTTCGATACCTCGTCTAATAATGGCTATAACTCCCCTACTTCACTATGTGTATCGAGGAGAGTTCATTTGGTTGACATATGGAACTGTCTTTTTGGTGTCACTAAAGCCTATTATCGCTAATGTTGCCTTTCTTGTGATGATCAAGGTTAGTGTATCAGTGAACTCTCATCATGAAATGATTCAGGATCTTCGAAAGAACGTCGGCAGAATTCTGTGGAACAGAAAAAGAAGAATGAACAGTGCAGCATCGGCAACTGTCGAATTATATTGAGAAAGTATTGTAAATCGTCATTTAATTTGATCGCAAATCACATCTTCTTCATTAATATTCATTGCTTCGTAAAACGAAGCAAATGTTTCAATATGATTTGTTTCAATGCTGGATGAATTACCTCTGGGGCTATTACTTGATACATACGAGCGATACAATGCAACTAAATCATTTCTTACGATTCCAAAAAGCTTTTTTGAAAAGGACGTTTAAAAATAAATCAATAACATTTTCCATTCTCCGGCAGACGGCGTTTGTGTCACTATAATATCTTGGCACGAGGCGTCACTTGATTCCCTACTCGATTCATTCCATCCAAACATCAGTGAAACAGAAAACCACGAGACATGGAACGAAATGATATTCTTCAATGAAGACTCTTCATGCTGGTTCATTTCACCCACCACACCATGAAACAATGGCAGTGGAAGCTGTGCATGTGTGGCACTGACTAAAGCTCATCCCTTCATCGACGAGCCGTGTAATCAGAGTATTACAAGATATACGACGAATATTCATTGGAGTTAAGGACTCAGTTACAAATAACGTGGAATGTGATTCAGAAATGGAGCTCTTTGATAACTTTACGAAGTGTTGAGAGAGTGCGGATAAACAGACATCGTCGTCATGCTGTAGGACAAACAACTTTATCAGAATAGAAATAAGTGATGCGTAACAACGCAAGGTCCTCGCTCCTCTCCCTCCTCAGTTTGGAGAATCCTTGCCAGTCAGCTTGGGCAACCCGGCAAGTATATCGCCCACCTGGTACCACTTCGAGAAGAGGACCCGGATCGCCTACATCTAATTCAAGTCGCCAACTTTCAAGAAAGGCCCAGTCGACGAGACTACGACGTGAGTTCCCACTTAGGTTGATACACGCTAGTCAGGACGTCACTGGTTGCCGGAAGATCTACTTCTACGCTCAATGTCAATCGTCCAAGATCGACACTCCAATTGACCAAAGAAGCCAAGCAAGATCCATTCCCTTGACCCAGTTGCCTCGAATTCGAAGATCCCGACCTCCTCTGCCCCCGAATGATACCTCCTGCAGGCCCTTGCCTTGATGTCAGGATAAATATGTATGTATATGTAACAACGCAAGGAATGTAAGGAAAATATGTAAATAAAATAAGATTTAATAATAAATTAGCTAAATATGGAATGGACAATTTTAAACTGGTATGTTCTCATAGTTTTCGCATTCCCACGTGGCTCTGAAGCCTCGGCCGTCATTAGATGAGGTTGCATCAGACCTGATAAATTATCATTTAAATTTTAAAATAAATATTGCATAATTTTTTTTTTAATAATTTTAAAATAAATATTGCAAAACTCACTCGAAAGTAATGGTAAGTTCTCCTCGGAAATCGATCGGAATCGGCGTATCGGGAACAGGATCCTGCGCATTTTTTCTCAGAATTTGCACTACATAATTTAGTCTTTCAATTTAGTCTACATAATTTAGTGTTTATAGCGCTAAATGAATGTTACTATTCGATTGTGACACTTCTCACTCCTCTAGTGAAGAGAGAAAGTGTGGGTAAGTATAATTCAATTTTTTTAGGGATATCTGAAATTCGATACCACCATAATCCTCACCTCTTCCATCACATTGCACGAGTCAATAGTGCTCGATGCTGTTCCGAGATCGCTGTTTGAAATTGTAATCGTAAGTTTTTCCACTGAAATGATATTACGATTTTATCTTGTATGAAGTTATAACCGACCATTTCCGCAGCTTTCCATGTCAATCTTCTTGTTCAAATCAATCTCCTCAAGAGTCATCTTGCACTTGTGGCCGGAAGGCGGAGCGATGATCCATCTACACAGTTTATTAATAATCAACTGTTTATGTCTGTGAATCTATCGATTCAAATAAATTTCACTCACTTGTAGGTCACACTACTATTGTATCCTGGATATCCAGGCTGTTGGAGAGCTCCTCGTAAATCGTGATTAGATGAGAAGAACAAAGTCTTGTCTGTAATTCATTCAGTTGTATCGTAATTCTACAAGCAGAAATAGTTGATGAATGAATATCTTACCATCTATAGTGTCGACTGTGTAGTAAGATATATCATATCCTTCTCCGACTATTGAATGATCAGTGCTCATGAAGAGAGAGAGGATCGTTCCCCTGGCAAATATTCATTGTCTCCCAATGTGGAGGATCACAAGCGAGAACTCAATAGTTTCATAGTAAAAAGTGCTCACTTGCTCAAATAAGGATGGGGCATCCACGGGCCACACAGTTTAATTGAATCTTCTGCATTTTTACTAGCATCGTTGATCTGAAAATGTGAATAAAATATTTAAGAAATGTTTTCTTCAAAAAGATATTATCCTTTTTCTAATTTTCCAGTTCGATTAAAATAAGCGCTCAGTATTGTTAATGTGAAGATATGGAAAAGTACATACCAATAGATAATCATGCTGGCAGTCCAAGTGTCCACCTTCGTATAATTCACCAGACACTGGATGTTCGATGTCAAATGCACGGAAAACGAGAAGAATTCGCTTCTTTTCGTCCACCTAAACAACGAGATTTGACACAGTAGATAAAAAGTGTACCATTTGAAAATTATCAAGCAAATATATGCGTCTCACTTGGATGGTAGTTTCACAACTGGAATTGTGAGTGTACGGACGAGGGAAATGAGGTGAAGTGACGTGAGAAGAAGGAAGGAAACGAGCGTCGATTGTACGATTGCAACCTGCAGAAAAAATGAAACAAGGGAATGAATGAGATGGAAGGGAAACTGACTGTCTAGTAAGTAGTACTCGATATTTAGACTAGCTCCTGTAGTGATCTGCGCAGCTGAATTGATCTGAAATCGATTGGTGCTTTGATGAATCTTGATATGAATCTACTCCGTAATCAGTGAAATATTAGTGACCTGTACTGCGAGAGTATTCGACACGAAAGGCATTCCTCCCACTCCCTTCACACCACAATCTCTCATCGTCTTCCTATCTCCCATACGAAGAGCGCATCCAGGATGCTCGCATTCCTAAATTATTATTTTATATAAACTTATAAAAAAAGCCCCTAAAGCGATATTGATAAATATTGTATTGTATAAACTTATAAATATAATTAAAATATTCATGTAATCGTCAAATTAAAAATGTCTTCTCACCTCCACAATTCCTACATCTCTTAGTTCAACGTAGTTGTCTGCACAATCGGACATCGGGAATTTGATGGAGCTAAAAGTGGAATCGTCTTGTTTAGTAATCGTCCATGAATAGAATAACTCACGTGATTCGAACCCAAATCGGAGCTTGCTCATTGGATGCAATCACCCATCGACATCTCTCGATTGTTTGACCCTCGCTCGCCTCTGGAAAGAAAATACGAATTGATTGTACCGAATTGATACTCATTTCCTCTATCAGAAGTGCAAAGACCACGATTTTTCATTATTGTTTCTAATCTGAACCTCTTCTCCCTTTTCTCACCTCTAGCCACACCATACACAATGGTCTGCTTCTCTCTCGTAGCTCTAACCCATCCACCGCACGTCGCTGAAAATGATCGATTTCTTTCATATTTCCATCCATTATCAGACTAACCAGCCCTCGTTCGATATTCCATAGTGAATCCTTCAGCTTCTACACTGTGATCACTCTCGAAGTAGACGTGAGAGATCCTGAAATTTACTCATTATCATAAAATCGTATCTCTATTATTTGGATATCTGCCCGATGTAAGTTACCCCACCTGTTCGATGTTTGTATCACTTTCGGAAGAATCAATCCGTTGTGTTCGCACAAATCACTCTCAATGAGGGGTGAATATCCTTTGTACCCATCGTAGATCTGTAAATATCATCGAATGTAAAAGGATAACTGGAGTATTAAGCGGAATAATTACTTGTGAACAGAATATTCAAAACCATAAAGAAGGGATCAGAGCGAGAGAGTGTGCTAAAGTGAGAGAACCCCTCTCGATTGGATACGCTCTCTCACTCCTCTTTCTTTCTCTTTCGCTCTTTCGGTGAAATGGCCATCGAGTGGAATGATCTGCGGAATTAGGACATGATTGATATGAGAGGAATCGCGATAGACTCGAGCATGGCCGGGACATAGAATTTTATGATTTTTAAATTGGCTGAAAACATAGCATAAGGTACTACAAACATCCCTCTATCGAATAGCGTTTTCAGAATTTTTTTTAAAAATTTCGTTTTCGCGTGAAACACAAATGAACCTGGTGAGTCGGTAACTTTTTCGAGAAATTGCAAAGTTTGAAAGATCATAAATATCGTCAAAGTGAAGATAAAAATCCAAGGTTTGGTGTGTTAGATAGATAAATCACTCAGCTTGTTTACCGACCGCTCGAAGTCATTCCTGGTTGATCCGTCGATGCGGGGTGGTCGCTTTTGCAAAAGTTGAGCTAATTTTCTTAAAAGTCAAAAGTGCTGGTTGACTCTAAGAGATGTTCTGGTGAACATTGTTGGTACTTACTCCAGTATAAATATGGGCCAAATCGGTCCATGCGTTGTAATGTGGCGCTGGTCTACCTATAATGACGGCGCTGGTCTACCTATAATGAGGAATGTCAAGATTAAGTAATAGAGGAATTGGACTGCTTCTAATATACAAAGAAAAATTTCTCCCGCAAGTTGTGAATTCCGTGTAGAAAAGTTCAATACTCTACAAATTTCAGATAGATCTTCCTCCAGCGAGTATATCTAATAATATGAAGATGCTTCAGATTCATATTGACTTCGAAATATGAGACATTCAGCAAATTCAAAAATCGAAGCTGAATTTTTTTAAATTGTTTTTCCTCCAAAAAGTTGTTAATAAAAAAGGTCACAAACAACCTGAATATTGTTTTATGTTCGTTTTACATTGTTTTCACTGAAAAAGATCCAGAATTATCATTCGCGACTAATAGTTACATTTGGAAGGCAGCACATAAGCCAGCGCCACATTAAAACGCATGGACCGATTTGGCCCATATTTATACTGTAGTAAGTACCAACAATGTTCACCAGAACATCTCTTAGAGTCAACCAGCACTTTTGACTTTTAAGAAAATTAGCTCAACTTTTGCAAAAGCGACCACCCCGCATCGACGGATCAACCAGGAATGACTTCGAGCGGTCGGTAAACAAGCCGAGTGATTTATCTATCTAACACACCAAACCGTGGATTTTTATCATCACTTTGACGATATTTACGATTTTTCAAACTTTGCAATTTCTCGAAAAAGTTACCGACTCACCAGGTTCATTTGTGTTTCACGCGAAAACGAAATTTTTAAAAAAAATTCTGAAAACGCTATTCGATAGAGGGATGTTTGTAGTACCTTATGCTATGTTTTCAGCCAATTTAAAAATCATAAAATTCTATGTCCCGGCCATGATCGAAGAGTTCGAGTCTCTCGCGATTCGTGTCATATGATACCGCCATGAAATCCAAACAGGTTCTTCCAGTTTGTAATTGCATTCCCTCTTGTGGTTTCTCAGTTTTCATCTTTGTCAATTTCATCTCAATGATTGTGTTGTGAAGACCCTGCAGTTTATCTCATTCCATCAATATTTCCATTCCTTTCAACCTTTATCGTCCATCCGCATCTCATATCTGACGGGTACAAACCAGTCGCGTTGATGCTGAAAAGAAATTATTGAAACTGATATCTCGCAGGTATCATGCATCGAACTTTCACATGACACTGATAGTGCTGATTGAATTGAATAGAGTCAACTCTCCATCACGAGCACTTCGTGTATAAAGAGAGAGTTTCGCCAAATTTGCTTTGATACGTTCATTTTCTTATTGGTGATTCTAACTAGCCACAGTAAAATATTTAGAATCGAACACGGGAGATGAGAATGTTTTCCAATCTCCGGTCGCTTCGAGAATTCCGCCACATCCAGCTTGAGGACCTGAGAAACTAAAATAAATATTTATAATTTAAAAAATTTTTCTTTAAATAGCATATTTGTTCTAATGTCCACTTACCGAGTGTAGCAGTAACTTCCATGAGGAATCCAGAGTGACTCTGGGAGTGATCAGTCACAAATTTAACGATCATCGTACTGTTCATCACGTAGATTCGATGACTCGGTGGTCTGATTGTACAATAATCATTTGTTATTCCATGCTAACGAAAACTCTGCTTAGGCTTCATTTATTCTCTTTTCATTCCTTGATTGACATTTACTTACTTGTGTCCACACAATTTCTCTATCAACGAAGTATTTGTAGTCGTCGCTCCTTCGTGAATTTCCAATTTGTCCATTTCACAATTCTCCTCATTCTCAATATCCAGTTTCTGCACTCTGAAACAGTGAAAAGGTTGCTAATTGTTAATGTGCAAGTATTGGAAATAGAAAAAACATTAAAACGTTTCGCTCATAAATATCATGAACGAGGAGCAAGTGAACGTGAACGTGTGAGAACCAGACATTTCACACAGAACAGGTGTGTGAAACATAGTATTTTAAATGTGTAATAATTCTTTATCTCCTCACCTTATGCTGAATATTCTATCGGGATTCGTCTTGAATGTCCATTCACAATCGAGTTCGTCGTGATAACTGCATTGTTTATTTATTTCTTGTCAAATTTCAAATCATGTTGCTCCTCGGGCGTAGATAAATTATTAATATTCTTTCCACTCACTTCAATGGATATCCAGGAGAGTAAAAAGTGGTTGAGAATCCAGTTTTCTTCGCGTCAGTCAGAGCGAATTCACCACCGCATCCTGTAGAAAATTTAATTATGTTTATATAATATTTTATTAGCAATAATATACAATTTTCTAGAAACAATGATGAGGTTCGTATTGGAACAGCCAATATTTTGTCGATACAAATTAAAAAAAGAAATGGAACTATAATACGTACGATTGAGTGCCCAAGTGATCTTGAATCCTCTCACAAGCTTCTTTTCTCCCGCGGAATATGTTTTATTCGACACCATTTTAATTCCAACGGCGCCCTGCATCCAAGAGATTTTCTCGTTCACTGGGAAAGTTCACCAACCTTGACAGAAAAACTGAGTTTTTTCCTTTCTCCTTGATATTCAAATGGACAATGAGTGTAGATCACAGACTCGCCATCGAGTATTTGGAAGTAATCAGAGGGACAAGGATCACGGCGATATTGGACTTAAAAGGATATTTCATGGGCGGCAGATTTTTCCCGAAGCTAGAATTTTTCGAATAAGAGGACTTACTAAGTGCGTCCGACAGTTGAATGTCATTGATTGCAATAGTGACAACCTTAGTCTGTCCATCGGGTAGTTCAGGATTGATGTAATAGTTGCACTCCTAAGAAAGAGTGTTATTAAATGATAGATATGAGAACTACTGACCATATCCTCGTTGGGAAAGTAATTAGGATAGTGAGGAGAGGTGAGAACTCCATGGGAAAGTTGATATACACCGCCACATACTGAATTAGAATGGAATTTCGAAATCAATGACTTCATTAGTTTCTCACCTGCTTTGTACTCCAATTCGAATCCTTTCCCGACAATTTTATCGTTCGTTGTGAAATTGACTCGAATTCGATTACTTTCCGTCTTGAGATCGTGTGGAGTTGAAATGTCACAATAAGGAGAATGCATCTGAGCTCATTCGATGAAGATTATCGATTGATCGATTGACGATAATATTCCACCCACCTCACTCTTGTCGAAAATGAAGTAGTAGAATTCATTTGGTGCCCATCCTCTACCGTGATGTTCCTCCGAGATCTGAACGAGCGGAAATACGAAAGGAGCAGTCAAAGAATTGTGAAAGATGCAATCTAGATTAATTGTCCTGAATACAACGGGAATCTCTCACAGTGAGTGCATCATTGGTACAATCAGTCGACTTTTCAATATCCATCATTCTAAAGTGGACTTGAATGACAAATCCAGTGGGCACTTGGATGTCCCAAATGCACTCGAGATCGTTGTCGTAATCTACAAATTATTATTTTTTACTTTCCGAAGCAGCGCTTTTTGTTCTTGCTTGGATTCAAATGAACACTTACCATTATCCGGAGCTCCTGGAGATCGAATGATTCCATGCATTGCGTGTGTAATGAAACCGCATCCTGAAAATTCCATGCTCGTTTTTTCGTAGTTTCAACTGCCAATGAACACATAAATTGGCGCCTCTATGTAGTTTATCTCATACACAAACAAGATATTTCCCGTCTATTCAGCACTCTCTGACATTGCTTTACAAAGAAACAGAGTTTATGGTTCTTCGGATGAAAACTGAGTCGGAACATTTTCCGGAATGTGGTAGATTCCAAGGCATCGATTAAGTTTTATTCAAAGTTATCAGGCACAATATTGGTATTCCTCGGAATATCTCACCAGTCTCATTCGGCCTCAGGAATTCGTATTCGAATTGCCATCCCTTCATTTCAATCGCAGCGTCGGTTTTCCACACGAGCACGAAGATACGAGAATTCGAAGTCATTTTCTGTTATTCCAATTGTTCAACTTTCATAAGCCGATTCTAATCTTACCTTATATTTCTCCTCCAATGTAGTGTCATTCTTCTGTGTATTGTGACAGAATCGATGAACGACAGTTGCAGCTTCGCCTCAATAAATCATTATGAAATCCACCTTATAGAACTTTTAAAAAATCATTGTAATTGTATTTTTCTGACCCTCCATAAGAACGAGTTGATCCTTATGGCAGATATACGTGTGCTCAATCTCCATAAAAGTGTTTCGAAGCTGAAATGTGGATTGTCTTTTTAGAATTTCCTTTCTAATTTCATAGAATCTTATTTCTTTCTTATTCCCTCACTCTCCTTCCTTATGCAAACAACAAACTCTAAATTCTGCATGTCTATTTTCGCGCCAACTTTTTTAATCCTAGAAGTGTGAGGTGAACCGAGAGTTTGCAAACATTAGAGAGAAGTTAGAAGAGAGGAGAGAGCGGGGAATTAATGAGAGTGAGAGGCACATAAGAGAGGATGTTTCCACCGTTTGAACAGTTACACGCGTTACTTGGCAAGTATATAAGGTTAGCAGAGTACCTAGTATATACCAAAATCACTCTCTCGACATGTCTGCCAAGCTGTGGGTTTCCTTTTTCACAATGCCTTTCTTATGAGTTCATGCCCCCTTTGTTTCATTGTTTTTTACCGATTCCCATTTTTAGTTTCGTTCTTCTCGCTCTCGTTCTTCTCTGTACCATAGCCGTCGATGCTCAGTATTACGGTGGATACTACGGTAACTACTACGGTGCATACGGACTCGGATATGGACGATCATACTACGGATATGTGAGTGAAACAATTTAAAAGGAAGTTTGTTAAAAGTTTGTTTGAATATCCCTAAGTATTTCATGAATTGAATTCGTTCAGGGCTATCCCTACTCGTATGGCTACGTCGGCAAGAGAGAGGCCGGATTCGCTCCCCAGCAGTGAACTTCACTCTAAATCTCCATCGCTCAATTCAACTCTGCCTCTTCTTTCTTGCATTAACTCATCGCCAGGGTCATAAAGCTTTTGTACACTCATCTACTTTTGCAATGAACGGAATCTACCTAGATAATGGAAATAATGAATGATAACCTGTACGACGTGTCCCTCGGGTGCTCGTATTATCCACTGACATTCTTTATTCGGCGCGTAGTTTTTATCTCCACCAAATCCGGGAGAAGTGATAACTCCCGAGTCTCCATCGATGTTCGTGATGAGACCACCACATTCTGGAATTGGGAATGGACGTATAATTAATCTACTTTATTTAAATTATTCATAAATTTCGAACTTATTTCAATAATTCTTTATTACGAAAATTGTAAAACTCACTATCAAATTCGACGTCTATTGTGAATTCGAGGAATCTTCCCATCATATTTCGAGGAGAGATCACATAGAAATCAATGTCGGGAACCAGAGTTGCTTTGTTCCAAACCTTCTGGAATAATGGGATAGGAATGTCAGACGATATATGCCATGCTCTTTTTCATGTCAATTGCGTAGCACATGCCTTATAGTCCTTGGGAATTTTCTCAAACGTCGAATTGCAAATCTTCTCTTCAAATGGAATCATTTCCTCTCCAATTCGTGTGGATGGAGCAGCTTGAAAAGATAAATATAATTTTTATCAAACAGTCTTTTATACAATCTATTAACATCCTATCCTGAAGTTTTGCGATAAAATGTTAGATTTTCAAGAAGATTTTTAATGAAACTAAAGGTAGCCATGATTAGTGCGAACTGACCCTTCATGTCAATAACCGCAGAATAAAGTCCACAGTAATTCTGGTCGAATGGACTCTCGAATTCAAAGTCCTTGATTGAAATCGAAGTAGTTCCTCTCTTCTTTAGAGTTCGACGAATCATAATGTGACAAACGACTAGAAGAATGATTGAAATCATTACAAACTAGTTTTGAAGCTAGATAACTATTTCTTAGAAAGATACCATTGAGACAAACAAGTGGTTTTCTCACATAATTGTTCGGTTCCTTCAAATTGATTGAGTGGATTCTGCCATTCCTCTGGAGGGGCAACTCTCATCGTGTGATTCTTCTCTCCTTCTACGTCACTTATGAGAATTTGACAGCCTCGATCATTGAAAATATCGGGGACCTGATAGGAAATAGACCAAATCAATAGACCATCACTGCAGTGCGAAGGGACTTAGGCGAATACTGCATAGTAAAAGATGTACAAAAAACTATTTCAAAAAAGTTGCATGGTTTTTATTTTTTAAAAAAATATCTCGTACCGTTGTGTAGTGAATTCGGAAAGGCTTGTAGAGATTGTCATCATTGATTTCGAGATGATTAAATTTCTTCAGAGAGCGAGTACGGTGGTCAGAATATCTGCAAATGTTTGTTTTAATTGAAATATACTTCTGGATATTCAGAACGTGGCTAATATGACAGTAGTGAGTGCAACATTCATTGCTATACTGAAAAATGAATCGTTTTAACCGTATCGTCGCCTGATCCGTCGGTGTGATTATTTCCGTTCTGTTTTGGCAGAAATTATGACGGAGAGCGTAGTGCGAAAGTTCATATTCCACGGGAAGGTCGATAACCTGAACGAGAAATTAAAACTAATTGAATTGAGTTCAATAAATGCTAAAATTAACCTCAACATCTCCGAAGCAAGCGATGTTGTTCACATTTTGTCCCGCAGGAACGTAGAAACCCTGAAATGAATTCTTAGTAGTCTTGAAACAAATATGAAGTTGTCTGCGATTTGGTTCAACAAATGGTCTGCACAGATCAAAAATGAGTTTCTCCTTAAATAGCCCGGGGTAGTTTCCGACGATCTACGACATCGAACTTACATGTCCATCGGTGAATTCGAGACTGAGCAGATATCTCTTTCCAGGGCCGGCTTTCAGATTCCATTCACATTCCACACGGGGAAGTAATCTATCGGGATATCCAGGAGTAGTGAGATAACCAGAAGAATCGGAGACGGGGCCGCCGCAGGCTGGAAAGAAAGGGGGTGACTACGTATTCCATGACGTCACTCACCAATTTCCGATGACCATAGAGTCACACTGAATCCACACTTCTTCGATGCACAGAAAATACGACTGCCGCGCTGCAAAGTTTATTTTCTTTCAATATTACTTTCATCGAAGAGTAATTAGGTAATGTGAACTCACTTGTACATCACTGTTTGCAATGAATTGGAAAGTCATCACTCCTTTACTCGATCGGAAAAGAACCTCGTCTCCCATTGTATTAGCGCCTCGTTCTGAAATGAAATTCAAAAATACAATGACGAAAATATTTGTTTTGAAATATTTCCACCATGAAGACCAGGTTCGCCAAGCGCTCCATTTTCCTGGAATTGCGATAAAACTGGTAACAACTATGAGTGCTCACGGTAACGTGACCTCAGAAGCCTGGAGAGTCGCTAGTCACAGGTCTTATCTATGGCCCCAGCAACGGATAATTGCTTGATCCCGGGAGAAACTTTTAAAATTATGATAAGAATTAAATACTCACGCGTGTTCTTGTTGCCGCACCATCTCTCCATCAGATATTCAGCTGCAAAATTTTAATTTAATTGATGCTTTTGAAATAATTATTAAAATATTTTCCATATAATTATGACTATTTAATTTCGGAATTTCACCTGATTTGTTTCCATCTCTGATCGACAGCGAATCCTGCGTGCAATTGACAGACCATTGCACGAAGAAATGTTCCAGTCTCAAATGTATCTCATTTTACACAATGTACTATTGAATGATGCCTATTTACAATCCAAGACTCATTGTAAATCGTAAAAGTTTTAGAATGAACTCACTGAGCCTGGACGAAATGTGTATTGGGAGCGCGTACGGTCCACGTACAATTTCCACGCATTGGATAGGCCTTGAAATACAAATTTGAGTTATAATTATTGTTCCGTGCGTTTTCCGTATAAGTGTGTTTTTAGTGTCTCGTATAAGTGTAACCTCTGGGAAATTTGGACTTGTGAGTGTGGCATTTTCTCCTTCTCTGAGTACAATCGTTCCTCCGCATGTCGCTGAAATTGGCATTTTTAGATTTTGTTTTTTTTTCTCGTCTGTACTACACATCAGCAACCTATGCAAAACCGATCAAAGTTCCGATTTCTATAATTATGCAAACTCCAATTCGATATTCTCACCCAATGCTACAGTCGCATTGAATCCTCTGCTGCTGGTGGTTGACTCAGTACTCAAAGAGACGTGAAGATAATTCCCAGAAGAGAAAATAGTCGACGGGGCTTGGTATCCACAGTACCTTCAAAGAACTCAGTCAGATTAAAATAGGCAGACATCAATTAACATGTCCTAACATGTATAAATATCTATCTATCTATCTATTTATCTATCTATCTATTGTCTGATATTCCTTATATATTTCTCACCTTCCAATGAGTGGAGAATGGAAACTTGCTCCGTCCCTCACTTCCACATAATCTTCCTCGCCACATCTAAACATTGATATCTTTATTTGATTAATCTATTAATAATTTCAGTTGCCTCTTTCTTGTTCCCCGATCTTCTTACTATCCGTTCCCTCTACAAAATTCGCTCAATTTTTTCATCGTGGTTTCGCAAGTTTGTGCGGTGTAGCCTTGATAAGAAGAGTATTTGTGAGACGATGGGCAGAGAATAAACACAAAGGAAGAGAGAGAGAGAGAGAGAGACTTTTTGCCATCGTTTGTTTGTTGGTATGGAGAGAGACGAAGAAGAGGGAGGAGAGATGGGTCAGAATGAACGGAGAACCAAATGGAATTTAGAAGATGGACTAAGGGTTCTGGAGAGATTCAGACATAGAAAGAAGGTAATGAGTCAGAGAGGCTACTGGTAGAGAGAACCAAGATGGGGTCGATTGAGTCTCTCTGTGTTTGGGAGAGATGATATAAAAGAGAGAGGGGAGAAGTAGACTTCACGCTTCAGCTCTCAACTCAGTTAGAAACATGCAGACTTCAAGGTGAGTTCTTTCGAATCCTAATTTTAAGCGAGATCTACCGTACGTTCACACTTGAATATCTGAATTTGGACCATCGACAATTGACTAATTTCAGCCTAATCCTTGTCTCGGTCGTCCTGCTTTCTCTCGTTTCACAGTCTTCATCTTATTGCTGTGGAGTAAGTTAACTTTCACTAATTATTATTTGCCTATTTCTGATGTCATCCAATTAATCATGTTTCAGAACAACGGATACACGTACTACTACTATCCGAATAACAACAATGGTTACTCCAACAATGGATACACCACTTACTACTACTACCCTAACAACAATGGATACAATAATGGCTACAGCAATGGATACACCTATTACTACTACCCCAATTCCTATTATACCTATGGAAAGAGATCTGCTGGATTCGCCCCTCAGGATCAGACGAAGCAACTCACTCAGAACTGATTTCTTCCTTTGATTCACTTTCTCTTTTCTGCCTTTTCGAGTATTCCACTTCTAGTATTTCATTGCTAGCGAATAAAAGTTAAAATCAAAATGATGCTACATATTCACACACAGAGCTATGATTGCGAAAAGTAACATGCCCTAGATGCCTTGGGAACGCTTATTAAAATACCACGTTGCAGCTGGCTTACCGGCTTGCCCCATTTAGTGTAGTATCTTGCTACCGTAATCGTTTGACATGGAACACCTTTTACACCCTCAGGTACACTCACGTTTTGTTCTCTCCCAAATCAGCGTAAAGATCGAAATGATCGGGGTCGAAAGTGAGAGAAAGACGATGAGCAGAAGGAGCTCGAAGAGTCCATGAACAAGCAGCGGAGGAGGGTACATCTACAATTAGAACTATTGATTACATTTTAATCACAGGGAAATAAGTCTACGACTGTTAGTTGTCGCTAGGTAGCCAAGACTTCTGGAGTCGTAGATTTATTTTCCTCTCAATTCGTTCAGGCAGTAGTAGTCACATTGTCATGAATAACTTCGAATCCCCATATTCTCCCATATTACACTATGGCGATGTAAATGTCATATTTGTCTCATCGCTATTGGCTTGAAAAAAATCGTCTGCGTGTGGGAATTGGCCAATTTGTGCCTTTCTCTAGTCCATCTCCGTCATTTCTTTCACTCCAAATCGTCTTTTTTTTCCCCGCCGTTTGATCTCAGAAGTTCACAAACAATGAGTTGTCTCTTCAATCGAGACGTCCTTCTCACATTGGAACTTTTAATAGATCCACGGAGGATTCTCTGATTCAGAAGGGAGGAGTGAACATTCTTAGATTACTCAGACGGAAGTCTACGACTTGATAAGTCTAAGCTGGTCAGCGACGACTTCAAAGTCTACAACGCGTAGGGGAGTGAGTCGTTTAGGCTTTGAAAGTCGACACACGGTAGCCCAGAAGTCTAGAGTCGTGGACTTATTTCCTCTGTGTAGAAGGAATAAATGTGTCTTACAAGCCGGCCAAAGTGGAGTGTGAATTGTTCTATTCGGAGTCGATTCATCAATTGCAATCACTGAATCCGAGCATTCCTCGAGAATCTCAGAAACTGCGATTTTGAATCCCTGCAATTTTTCTCTTGTTTCGTTAATCTCTGTTTCATTTGTTGACCGTTCCCTCTAATAACAGTGGCACGATGAGTAACGAATCTGTTTGATCTCTTATTTATCTGTAATCTGATCATCCGATTCTCTAGTTGTTCTCTTACTTTTCCTGAGTTCTGCTTGTCGGCTATGAATCGGATGAACACTTTTCCGACGGGGAACACGATTCTTCGAGCGGTCTGCAAAGAGATGAGAAGATATGCGCATTCCTCTCTTCTCTTTCTCTGTTTCTACAAGTGATTAAGTAGCCTCCCACACCAACTCTCAACTAACTCAACAAACCACTCAGAGCAAGGAGAACAAGGTGTTCTCAACAAGAGTACAAGCTCAGATGCACTACCAACATCATCAAAACGATATCAAATGATATCACTGATCATTACATAGAGGATATAACTTGAGTGTATGTCCAAACTGCAGTAACTTTGTGTCTGATCATAGTCAAACACGACAGAGTGTAGTGAGAGAGGCATCTCATCTTGTGTTCACAACAATTTCCTTCGGACACACTAAGTTCGCAGAATTTTGTGACTAGAAGATGTTGTGAAACTTCTGAGGAAAGTGACTAATGCTGTGCAAATTTCATGGGTGGAATTCCACCCTCGGAGGGTGGAAAACTCGTGTAACTCAGCCCAAACTGAACGAAATCTCTCCAATCAAAAAGGAAAATGTTCCAAACGTGGCTTGCAATCCCTGTATCAAGTTTGGAAGCTATAGCTTAACTAGGAAAAAAGTTATGAAAGGGTGCATAAAACTGTTTTGCACCTTGCACCCCATGAAATTTGCGCAGCATCAGAGAGTTGGATCGTTGAACGAAGCGCACTCAGAATGAACCAAACAAAGCACTCGTTTGTCTACTTTGGAACTGCCTTTTTTCCGTCTTGGAATTGCTATTTAGGGACCCCCATGTTCTGAAAGGTATAATCCTGCAAAAATATGTTGGGTTCCTAAACGGCAGTTCCATAAGGTGCTATCACCCTTTGTCTACCTCATTGTATCTATCCAATCCTCCACAGAAGGAATTCGATGCTCTTCCTCTTCTCATTGTTGAATACACATTGTTTCCCTGAAATAAATTTTTTTTCATAGTTTTCTGTAAAGATCAATAAGTCCGAAAAGTATTAAAGAAGCGTACGATAGTGAGTGAGTCGCTTGCACAATTCTCTGAATATTCGATGTCCAGATCGATAATATCAACTTGAATTCGTCTATTCGATTGGAAGACGATATTCCATGTGCAGGCTGCAATCAAATTAGATTTCTTTTCGAATATCGAGATAGAAATGAACTCCCAATAACTGGAAACAAGTCTACGTCTTCAGAAGTCTACCAAGATACGAACTTAGAGGTCTAAAAATGCAGTTCCCTTGCTAGAGGCAAGTGGACTTTTCAAGTTGTCGCTCGGAAGGCCATAAGTCTAGAGGCAGAGAATTATTTCCATGTGAAGAGTCGACTCACTCTTATCATTGGGATAGTTCCCGGGGTAATTGAGAGAAGTGATGAAGTCTTTGAATCCCGCCGCAGTCGATGGAATGTAATCAAATGAATTACAACCTGACAAACAATTCATCATTCTCTTTCCGACAGGAGATTCTCACCCAATGAATATTCCATTGTGAATCCATCGCCAGTTCGAGATCTATCAGAGACGAAATGAACAGCGAGAAACTACAATTATCAATTGTTGTGTTACAGCATCATCCATATTTCATTGGACACTTCTATTGGAGCAGAACATCGTCTATGACTCTGGTCGGACTAGTTTTTCCATCTTCAAGTTCACTCTTAATTTCTTCCCATCTAACCGACCACAATTCGCTACTATTCCGACAATTGATGATTCTAGATAATAGATCCATCTTTTCTCACTCACCGTGCTGTAATTGAAGTCGTATGTCGAATTCTGCTGTTCCTTTCGACAGAATTTCATCGCAGACGCCAATTCGCCACTGAAATCATTGGCTATTTCCCTTATCTTGATCTTTCTCAACTAACGTCGAATCGACATCTCTATAAGATCCACTCTGTCCTCCTCCTCTCATTGCAACAGCGAGGTAATCATATTCACATTCTCCCCCTTCAGGTTCACTCTCAATTTCCTCCCATCGACCTTCTTCACCATCCTCAACCTAAAACAGAAATGTTAATTACATTTTAACTAATTATATTTTGTTGGCGGTTTGATGAAGGGCGATCTCTCTAGAATCGCGGGTTACCCTAAAAGAGAATGTGCTCGCCAGCTACAGGTCTCCCACATGCTTCTAATCTGGCGGAAAGCGGTGACAACTACTATATTCAATATTCACATGAATGAGCTGTGTTGATTTCTCCATTGAGATGGTGCCGACTCGAATGGAAAGACTTGAGAAGAGAGGACGAGAAATTGACCATCGACAGTGAATATCGTTACCGTAGCCTGAAAGAAGAATCTCATTGGCACTCGTTATCATTCCATTTCATTCTCACCTTCTGGTCGTGGAGGGTCGGGATATCGAAGAGTTTGCGGTTTGAATGATGCAACGAGGTGAGACCCGCAATCGAATTCTAAATGGAATTGGTTTGAAAATGACTAGTTGACTAAGATGAACTCACTCTCTTTCTCTTCTTCATCCAATTCCTTAGTATCATTGCCCTTCTTTAGTACTGGCTCCCAATGAATTCTAAAACAGATAAGCTAACGATCGATATCATAGTTTTGATCTACCTCCATTTCGCATCGGGAGTCCAATCGCTGAATCGATAATAGATGTTGATCTCAGATTGCTCAATGGTGAAATCTGCAATGAAATGTTGGATAGTGTTCCTTTAGTTGTTCTAGTTTAGCTTTCTCAAACAAAATTACAAATGTAAGAAAGTGTATAATGGGGGAAATGGACTGACCAGCCTGGGGAGTGTATCCACTTAGCTCCACAATCGGATCGTCCACGGGGAAATCGTATTCGTCGTTCTTCGCGTAGATCTAAGAGAGGAGCAATATCGATTAATCTTGAAATAAAAAAATAAATAAATAAAATATAAAAAAAAATATTTAAAAAAATAAATAAATAAAATGTCATTTATTGAAATGTCAAAAACTAACCCTCATCGGATTATCTTCAGGTACTTCCATCTTCTCTACTCGAATTCGAATATTGTGATCAGCGGGAACACGAATCTAAATGATCAAATTAGGACTAAAAAATTTCCAAACTGACGAACCTTCCAGCGATCCGAAGAGAATTCTCTATAGAAAGGAGGACTTTCGATGACACGCGAACGAACGAATCCTCCCACCCCTCGAATATTGAATTTATTAAAAGAGATTGTGAACAGAATCCTGATTCCATGTGATCGTTTGAAAATGGAGTAAAACTCACATTTATCATAGGCGAAGATGAGTTTGAGAGGTGTCGGTTCCACTTCTTCTTCTTCTTCATCGTCTTCAACTGTCTTCTGCTCTGACTTCTGATATTTCATCTTGATCCACAACTTCTCCGCCTTAATTAATAAGACATTAGTTGCATTGTAAGCTTATTTTCTGGGAATATGCAAATACATTGCAATTAAAACCGAAGCTTACATTGATTAGGATAGAAGGTTTATTGCAGAATCGACCGAGCAATCGACCAGTTGAATTGTACTCGCGCACCTCAAATATCGATTGTGGTGAGAGATAAAGAAGTGACTGACCTCTAGATAATTGAGTGTGCAATGTTCACTTTCTTCCATTTCCATTTCCCTCACAGCAATGCTCACATTACTGCCAGGAACATTGGAAAGGGTCCAGATACACTCGAAATCCTCCTGAAATGGAAAATTGATGAAGAAAATATTGATAGTTCTCTGGTAAATATGTCTGAATATTAGTGTTGTTAGATCGAATTACGTTATTCGCGAATGGCAAATGTTATTCACGAATATGATTATTCAATCTAACAACATTGCTGAATACTCACATCAAAGACCGGCACTTGCACAACTCCCGTCTTGCTTCTCAAATCGCCTCCACATGCTGCAAATAAATGATGTTAATGATTTCTTTTACTCTACTTACTATTCTTCATTGTAGTGTAGCTCATTGTGAGATATTCCTTCATTCTTCCCGGTGTCATCTCGAATTTGATCTGAACCAGGAGGGATTTGAAATCTCTGCGAAGAATTGTATCAATATTCAATTGGGTACCTGCTCATCTGCTTGATATACTAGGTTAGTGATTTGACTTTGACCGCCGTAATGAAGACTGCTCACGAATTCACGGACTATTCTAAAGAAATTTTTATGATTTATCCAATTTCAGGAATATGGTGAGAAATATACACTGAGAGCGTTATGTATAGCTTTCCTAGAGATAATTGACCAAATTGAAATTTCTGCCATCTCAAAACGAATAAACTCACGGTTCATCATTGTCCACAGTAAGTGAGTATTTTCCCATCTGATCAACTGGGACAGAAAGGAAAGCTTCGCCGCCCTTGAATCCACCAGAAATCGCCTCGTCTATCGACAAATACAATGTTGTGCCCTCGGAAGCTGCAAAATATTCGTGAATTCTGAAAAATGCACATATATTTTAGAAATAAACAATAAAGGATGCGAAGAGGTCAATAATACGAACCATCGAGCGGCTTCTTGATGATCCACGAGCAATTCGAATTGAAGTTGAGATTGCTCACGGTGATTTCTCGTTTCTAAAATGGTACTTGAAATTGCTGGTATTGTTATATGCCAACCTCATCCGACGCGAATGCTACCCCTCCACATTTCGCAGTTGCTTCGATGACAAAACCGAACTGGAATTATTTAATTTATTTTAAGAAAGTAATTGACAGCCTTTTCATACCTTCTTCCCCTCATCTGACTCTCCACTCATTCGATCTCTCAGTAGATTTCCACCATGGAAGGAAACCACCGCCTGCAATACATTTTGTTTAGCACATAACACATTTCACAGATTCGCACACACTAAACTTTCTTCAAATCTAACCGTATTGTTTCCCATCTCATAGTTCTTCGCTGCACTAATCGTCCGACAAATCTCATACTGCGGTCGCTTATTTGTGCTGCAATTCAATAGAATATGTGGAGGTCTATTGCGATATGTTGAATTTGACCTCGTGAGAAAAGGTTAAAGGAGTTCTCGAACTCTAAACCCTTTCTTCCGAGACTTAGCTGAAGGCCTCTGAATAATTGTTCCCAGTTCATCTCTCAACTAACATTGGTGCATCTCCATTGTATATGAATACTCCTCCATTGATTTGCTTCTGAGCACTCGCACAAATATCAGGATTGAGACCAATTGGATACACAGTTGGACGCTTCTGAGGATGCTCGAAGGCAACGACGTACTCCTGAAGGGAAAAGAGAGACCGGTGAGGTACGGTAGATTGATTTGCAGTGAATGCCTCGCTATCACATTGATAACAAATTTTCTAGGAGAACGGTCCTCCACTCTCCTCATTCCAAACACTCTCGGTGTACTGGCGTCAGAAAGCGCGTGGAATTAAATCAGAAGGTGGAGAATCGTTTTATAAGAAGTGACACATAGGAGAACCGTTTTCCTATCAAATTTGCGTAAGTAATGAATATATTGCATTACCTTGAGGGTGAGTACGAGTTGATATCCAACGGGAGCTTGTAGCTGCCACTCACAGTAATCTCCACGGTCGTAGGGTTTGGGATAATTGGGAGAATGGAAGACAGAAGGAGATCCAACAGGAGACACTGCAAGGTTTTACGGCGTTAGTGGCAAAATTCCAAAAAATAAATTCGTAGTGAGACCATTTAGACTATCTATTTTCGCATTCTGCCTCATTTGACTGTCTGCCTCAATTTGCATAAACTAGCCAGAATGCCGTGTGGTTTCTTTGTGAGACCACGAAAGGAGCGGGAAGATTTTAGATATGAATTATGTTCTAACCATGGACAATTCCTCCACATTGTGCATCTCCCTCAGGCATATCGATGAATTCAACTGTTGCAACGAAGAAAGATGATGAAATCGATTGGGGAAGCTGACTCTTTTTGACCTGCGAAAGAAGAAATATGAAACCCTCGTCGACAACGATCTTTGATACTCACCCTGATGTGAATGAACATTTCTCCTCCATGAGAAGCGAGTGAAAGAACGGGAGAATGGAATGTCGTGTCGATTTTAGCACATTGAGTCTTGATCGGAATTCCCGAAGAATTCGTCGAATCGTCGAAGATCTCAAAATGACACAATAAATGTCGAAGATGATTTAACAAAACACGTGGGAATATCAAATAATTTCCTTCCATTTACTATCACATTGAATCTAGATCAAGTATTTGAGAGAGAACAAAATATTTCTCCTGAACCATTTTGAAATCGTTATTGGATTAGAGTAGAATTAACACAATGGAACTCTATCTCACGTATTCACACCATTTAAATTCATTGATCAATCGATAATCCCCTCACAATGTCGACTAGAGATCATAGTGGATTGCGAGAGTTCGCTATTAACATGATCTCATTATATTCCAATCATCTCTTCTCCTCTCTCTTCTCCTCTTGTCCATTCATTTTCTCCGCAATGAGTCGTCGTCCTCGGTCGTCCTTCCCCATCTACGAGGACAATCCTCCCGAGGAACCTCCCCGGTGAGTACCCCACCCTCCATCCCCCTTAAGATCCCAGCAGTGGGTACCGTTCCCTCCACCCTCTAGGATACTGCAGTTGAGCTCCCAGACTAGTGGGCACTTACGCCCCCGAGGTTACGGTAGCTGAGACCCCAGGCCAGTTAGTGTCTCACCTTCCACCCCCCCCCCAAGGATACGATAGATGAAACGCCAGAGCTGAGTGTACTTCACCCTCCACCCTACTTTCCCACAATTACTGTAGCGAAGACTCCAGGCCAGTGAGAAAGATGATGGGGTGCCTCGTCCTACCCGAGCTTACTGTAGTTGCGACCCCAGAGTACTGTAGGTGTGAGATGATTCAATGTAATCTTAAGATTCCAGGAATGACGCAAACTCGAATGAATCTTCCACTGCAGCTCCTCGCAATCAACGGGTACTGTAGTCTGGCATACGGTTCAGCCTACCGTAAGCGGGACTACTGACTTCTGTGCAGTGTTCCGGACGATAATTGAATCAATTATTACAGCACAAATTGAGAGACAATACTCATCAAGGCAGAAACAACGATAATGCTATCGATGGGGTACGGTACTATTGATTGAATAGTGATGATGCAATCTAATTTCAGAGTCGATCCAGTACCTCTCGCACCAATACGAGCAACTCTCGATCGTCTTATGTTAGTTCGAATGTCGATGATCTACCAATCGATAATCATTGCAGAGCATCACGGATCAGAGAACACATCATCCGACGTCGGACCCTGTCAGTTACCGTAATCTTCGCAATTTCCAAATGATGACGCAATTGCAGACTGATCATGAGTATTCGTCGTACTACAGAGACGATCCAGAGGAGATCGCGATCCTCCATGATCCCCGCCATCCGGATTATCTCGTGAGAGAGAATATTATGCCCGTTCATCTGAGGTACGGTAGTCTATCGAATACTGTAATTCTACAGTATTCTTCAGTCCTTCTGCTCCTCCTCCTCCTGTTCAACTTCCTCCTCTTCCTTCTCCTGGTCCTCAAAATCCTCCTCGTCTGAGACTCGGTGCATACGCTCACCAATCGGATACTGACACGGGTGAGAAGGCAGCTACCGTATCCCCCTCACACAAACCATTTCAGAAGGACTCATTCCTCAAATCGTCGTCGTTCAGCCGCCCCAGGCGCGCCAAGACGCTTCGGCCGCCGATCGGCCTCAGCTGCGTCAATCTCCTCGCCACCCTCGCCACTCCGATCGCGCCAATCCGCGTCAGCAGCGTGATTCCAACCGCGAGCCGCGTCAGCAGCGTGATTCGCAGCGTCAGGCGCGTGAGCCGGCTCGCAGTCCCCATCGTAACTCTGTCCGTGCGTCTCCTCGACAGCAGAACAACTCGAACCGCGCCTCTCCGCGTCAGGGGCGTGACTCGAACCGCGCCTCGCCGCGTCAGGGGCGTGACTCGAACCGCGAGCGTGAGCAATCTCGCGACTCTTCTGGCAGCAGAAGAAGTCGCGTGTTAGTTCTCGATGGAGATGAGAAACCAGCGAGAACAAAGGTTAGAGATCAAAGATTGATGGAAAGATCAAAAATCAACTCTGCAGGTTCTCATCAAACTCAAATCTCTTCGTCTCATCGTTGCTGGTCTCGATCATGAAGATGACGAGGTTTGATCCTTCCAAAAGATCAAAGATCAATTCTTCCATTGAGGTTGTCGTGGAGATGACTGTGCCTACTGCCTCTCTCGAACGCAAGGTACTGTACCTTACCATCTACCGTATAGCCTAATCGATATTCCCCTCTTACCGTAACCCTCATTTGTCAATTGTTCTTCAGAGCGGAGATCCTGATCAGAAGACACCCTCTCGTAAGAGAAGAAACAAGGACCGCAAGGGGTAAGTTTCCCTCCAATAATTCATTTTTAAATTTTGCACCATTCCAGATCTCGTCGCGATCCACCCGAGTGAAGCAGCTCCCACACGAACACCCACTATTTGATTCCCTCCTTTTTTTCCATTTGCCGGGCACGGTTCTGGTTACGGCATTTGCCGGTTCTTGTTCCTTGCTGCCCCTTTTGTCCCTATTTTCTAGTGTGCGTGTAATGCCGTCCCTTTCTGGCTAACACTGTTCGTTAAATAAAGCGACTTCGTCGTCTAAATTGTTGCTTACATGGTATTATTGATTAGGGAAAGGAAATTGTTTTGAACCCTCCTATAGAAATAATTGATGCCGGCGGAGAAACATAGCCGTTTGATTACTGTAACACGTCTCAAGTCTTGTGAAGAAATGGAGGAATTGGTTTTAAAATTGAATTGATAGGGATTGATAGGGAAATTGATAGGGAGAGTTACTCCATATTTGAATTCGTCCGAATTTCTAGGGTCTTGTCACGAAAAAAAATTTTTTCATCTCTTAGTTTTCTCACCGCCAGTCCAGTGAATTTATCTCCATATTCTTCACAATTCATTGCATAAGAGAGAAGAGTCGACACATTCGTCTGAACTCTTTTGCCTGCGGGAGCAGAGATCGTCCATTGACACTCAACCAAATCATCCTGCAACAAATGTACAATCACATCATTCGTTCATACCTCTAGAATGGGATAAGAAAAAAAGTAAAGCTAGAGGGACTTTCGTTTTCTCACACTGTCACCATCCAGACCCGTTTGTTTCTGGAAGTTTGGAAGCACTATAAATTGAGCTTATTTTAAATAAATACAAGAAATAAAATAACTCACATCACCCAGTTTCAAGATGTGGTCAGTCACATTTGCAGCAATCTTTCCTTGACGAAGAAGTTGACCACCGCAACCTGGAATTATAATAGAAAATAGTTATCAATTCGGTGGTTTTCTTTTTTGTCTCGAAAATTGATGCAAAATATGACCTTCAGTAGTCCACGACAACCAGAAATGATTGTTCTCTCGTTTGGATGAACTGAAGATGAACTCGATCTCATTGGAGACACTCTGCAAATTGGAACAATATGAACTATTCACCGTCCTAAAATCAATATTCCGTCAACTTACCGTAATCTCGAGTGGTCGATTTGCGTTGCAAAAGACATTGGAAGTTGTAGTACTCGTTCCCGTCACATTCTTCACTAGAGCTTCTCCTATTTGATCTCGATTGATCTGATGAAAGAATATTTCAGAAGAGTATCACATTTTACACGAATCAAATTATCCAAATATAATACCGTGAGTGAATTCTCGTCGCATGGTCCATACGTGTGCTGAAATGTTGTAAATATTATTTAAATTAATTAGAAATATTCGACCATTTTCTTCTCCATCTCGAAGTGGTGGAAGAAAAGTTTGACTTTGCTGCCGGGAGAAACTCGAATTATCCATTTGCAGTACCTGCAAATCACTCAATGGATTGGCTTGCAATTAAAAATGTCATGAAGTCATCAGATCCGTTTTAATATGAATTAACCTCCGTTCTCCCACTGCATGGGGATATCCCGGGGATTGAATTGTGCCCGCGAAATCAGTGAAAACGAGGCCATTACACTCTGAAATTATAAATATTTACATATAACTTTTTTCTCAAAGATGATTACCAGTTCTGAAGTGAGCGAAGAATCCGAAAACTGGTTTGGTAACAGCTTGTTTGTACTCCAAAACGAGAGAATTGTCAGCGGAAGTCACTGTAGTGTCTCCTGCAAAAATTATCGATCTTTTTTTGTTATTTTTTGCACTTATCGGACGAGAAACCTGTTACCACTGAGATTAAGCACTTTCTAATCTCTGTGAAACCTATTTTGCGCAAAGCACGAGAGTCAAGAAAATAAACAAACCACTCAATCTCGAGCAGAATCGACGAATGAGAGTGGCATCTGATTGAGTGTTTCCATCGAAGATCTACAATCGGGGAATGATTTATTTTGCAGTCGAAACATTAGAATTTTCTTATACAGTAAGTTGCTCACATTGAGGGCGTTGTTAGCAAACATTCCACAGAAATTGTTGTCATCGGAAGAAGCGAGATCGTCCAGAAGAGAAATCACAAGGGCGATCTTGTTTCCTGTAATTTACCAGATGCAACTCGTCTAAGAAAGGAATTGTTGCAAACAAATTGTTCGACACAATTTTCGAATAATCTACAGATCTTACCAGGAGGAACAGCGACTCTCCACGTGCATTCCATCGCTTTGCTCTCTTTCAATGGATATTGAGGAGTTGAGATGGAACCAGCGAATCCCTCCACGAGACCACCACAACCTGTTGAAACTCTCGTTAGAAAATTTTTGTCATCTATTTATTGTATGTTATTTGTGATTCTCAAGAGTTCAACCAACCTCCAGCAATCTGCTCGTATGAGATATTGAATGAGACGGAGCGGAGATCCAAGCCCTGCAAAGGAAAATGACATTTTAGAAAGGGAGACCGAAATGTGTGCTATATTTACACCAATAAATTGCAATAGATAACCTTCAACTGCAGGAAAACTCTGTTGCTGTGAGATCTGAGTTCACCAGCGAATGAACGAGTGTCGCAGATCTGGAAAGAATTGAAGATTGGTCGAAAGGGACTCTCATCTTACATCAGAGTCCGGTCCAAGAAGAGAGAAACCAGGCGATTGAAGACTGATTCCATTTCTGAAATTTAACCTTGTTGTTACTCATTTCCGAATCGTCCGTACCTCATCTTGAGTGATCCCTTATGACACGGCATATTGATCGAGTTGATCTTGAGTAGAATCTTGTGGCCTTGATCGATCTGAAATATGAGAGGAAGGTTGGTTTATTCTTTCCGGTCAAACTACATTAATGTGATAATCACACTCCGGATTGACAGAAGAAGTGCCGTTGAAGAAGATTGTGCCTGGAAGAGAAGAGATACTTGATTTAGAAGAGAGAGAGAGAGAGAGAGAGACGAACCAGAAGAAGCAGTGAAGGTTTGATCACATTCGTAGCTATCATCGGTAGTCTCGAATCTGAAATGAGCTAATTATTTTCTCATATAATTAGATTATCCATCAGCCAATGCATTCTTTTCAGAAAAGCTATGGCCACTAGCCAGAAAAATCATAAATCACTTGAAAGACAAGTGGGTGATTTATAAATGAATAATTCGTACGTTGCATAGAATCCAGCTCCAGCCACAGATCGATCGCTTTTGAATACAACTGCCATTTGATTGTTCTCTGAGTGAATTGGAGGAGGAGTAAGCATTCCACAGAAACTGCAGTTGGAAATGATAGAATCGAAAGCAGTCATTGAAACAATGGGTAAATATTAGTATCTCCTTACGTTCCCATCAGTTTTCCTTTGTTGTCTTCACTGACATACGATGTGTACACTTCGATTCGATCATGAATACATCCAGCGTTCGGACTATTCGACGACTGAAATATCGATTTTCATTTCAAAATTCGTTTACGTTTCTACCTCCAAATCGATAGTCTCGAAGGACAACTTGATGCGCTTGCTCCAGAGAGTATTGATCTGCAGACGAAAGATATTATGATAATTATGAAGAATATTTTAATGGCATCGAAAGCTGATAGCAAATTACTAACCTGGTAGACACAGTGCATGAATGGAAGGTATTTCTCGGGGAAATTGGGAGATTTGATCTTGCCCGTGTATGTGTAGATTCCACCGCATCCTGAGAGACGCAACATAAAATCAATTTTTTTTATCACCAACCTCATCATCTATTTATTTTCACTAATTCATTTCACTATATCTCTTCAACCCACCGATATCAGTTGAGTTATATTCGATGAGGAATCCAGTATTCCTCTGATGTCCACTAGTCGAATATCGTATGTTGATTGGATGACCTCCAGAGACGACCAATCGATTATTCTGAGAGGTTTAGTCGTATTTGCATTTCGCCCCTTTCAATCTACTCAACAGTAATCAATTCTCACCGCAATAAGGGGATATCGTGAACAGAGGAATCTTTGATTGTATGTGAGATTCAATTGAGCGATTCCAGAGATCTGAAAAATAAGTTCACTCAAGATCAAAGATCAAACGAAATACTTCAATGTAATCCTTCGTATCAGGGTCGTCCCTCTTCATGAAACACTCTGACGCAGTATAAGCTTGTAGTCCGAGATATTTGAAACTGCAAAAAATAGAAATCAAAATAGCAAAAGAACGTAGGGGGCACCCGGAGTTGAACCGGGGACCTCTCGATCTGCAGTCGAATGCTCTGCCACTGAGCTATACCCCCGATGAGGAACGCTTCGTAAACAGTCATTATCACTAGGCGAGAGAGAAGTGAAGAGGTGGTGTTTGCATAATCGTTTTCTTTTCCCTTTCGGAACTCTTCGCGAAACATTTAGCGGTCACTTTCCTCAACAAACATCGGGGGTATAGCTCAGTGGTAGAGCATTCGACTGCAGATCGAGAGGTCCCCGGTTCAACTCCGGGTGCCCCCTACGTTCTTTTGTTGTTTTCTTTTAACTTACGTAATGAATACAGCGTGCGAAGCAGGAGCGTCGATAGAATAATCACACACAAATTCTCCGTTTGCTCGATTGGGATAATTGAAGGATTGAATAATTCCCGCTGGATCAGTGAACTTCTTGCCACACACTGAAATTATTTCAATTATCTCGATAGGTTTGAATTTATTCTCGTTTCTCTGCTCTTTCAAAAAATATATATTACCAATTTCGTAGTCAATTGAGAATCCTTTGCCCTGTCCATTGACTGAATTGAAAGAGAAAAGAGCAGAATCGGACTGAAATTTAAGTCATGTTGGCACATTAGGATATACGGCCTCCGATAGAGTAACGGCGAGATAAAGTTAGTAAAATTGGGAATCACTGAGAGAGTGAGCGTGACATGGTGCCTACTCAATGCTGTGGGGTACTAATATTAATTTTAAAAAATTTTTTTTTTGAGCTTTCCCTCTGTCTCAGATCAAATTATTTAAGGGCGGAAACTCAGTTGTCGATTTCTGTTTTTCTGTATAAAACATAGAAAGGTGTACTAACGGGTACGTAAATCTCCTTCGGCGGTTTTCTTGCATTGCAATATCGAAGTGTCTCTTCTCCATCTACTTCCACCTGAGATTTCTTATTGTTTGTAATTTCTGAGGATAATCGTAATTATTCTTGACGTGCCTTGAAGAAGTCATTGGTACAAATGGCGAATGGAATTCGACGACGGAATGAAGGAGAATATTGGAGACGTCTGAAATTACTGTTTATTCATATTTTAACTTTGATTATTTTGTTTTGCTCACCTGTCAGATTGATTCATGATATTCTGCATAGATGAATCGATTAAGGGATTGCTCCTGACGAGACCATTCCCTCTGAATGATTAAATAATTTATGTTATAACAAACTGCCTCTTTCTCAAAAAATGGGTTGACGCATTTTATATTATTATCGATCTCAACTATTGTACTCACCCATAGGGACCATACATCGGATCTGGAACGTCGAAGTCATTGATCATCAACTGAAATCAATCGATTGTTTTCCAAATGAATGGCGTTAGGTGCACCTTGATGTTGAATAGAGAGGTCTCGTTGTGTGCAGTAGTCGCTTTTCCAATCTTCCAGAAACAACTTGTTCCTCTTTGGTATCGATTAGGATAATTCGGAGTCTGCAACACTTCACATTATCCCACGATCTAATGAAAACTTCTTTATCACCTGAATATTTCCACTGAACTTTTCCTTTCCATCCCAGATAAAATCGCCGCCGCAAGTGTTGTCAGCTGAATATTTGTTTACGATTTCGAATTCGAATCGTTTTAAAGTATAAAAGTGCTCACACGGTACGGCCTTCCATCGAATAATGAACTCTTCTTGGATAGCACCGGGTGCTGTAAAATGAGTGGTCTTTAAATCGATAATGTTGTGGTATCTCACGTGGGAGAGTTCTGAGTGTGAATGTCACAATTGCATTAGGAGCATTCGTTCTAATCGTCAGTCCTGTGTTGGTTGTCATACACAACCAATGAATCTTATTCAACGGATTCTCGTGCAATCCAGTGTAGAACTGAAAAAAAGACGAAATTACTTGCTAATTTGAATTTTTTTTGTGATCTTGTTTGCCAGAGCGGTTTAAAGATATGACTATAATTGCTTACTTCAAGTATGTTCATCAAGCAGTTCAAGGTTGAGTTAGATCTATAAAATATATTATTTTGTAAATTATGTTTCAATAAATGCCCAACCTCATCTCAATTGCGGGAATGTCGAATTCAATGTAATCGGTTGATTTGGGGGCAGAAATACTCCACGAGCACCGTCTGTGAAGGGAAATGACCAAAGATGAACAGATTCATCAACAATTTAAGATACAATTTGTACTAATTAGTATGAGCTAGCACACAAACTTGTATTCCAAGGAATCAGTTCGATCGAATTTGATGATTCCTTGTGACGCAGTAATGTGAGAGTGGCACGCTGTAAGCAAATTATCTTCACTGATTATAAGACATGCTATCAAAGAAAAATCACAGCTTCGCATGCATGAAGCAGTCAACTATGATACTTAGTAGAAATACTCTTTAGCTGCGTTTCAAGTAATCAATTACTTCTATTAGTGTTCTAGCGTGTTTCCACAGGCTCGATTAATTTGGTCATCTATGCGACTAAATAATTTTCTCTGAGTTTGTCCCATATCCCGAAACCGGCGATTCTCTATATTAAACGTTTCGTAATATCCAAACCACTGACTTCTCTGTGTCATCATCCACTTGAACTTGAATGTTCCTTCTTTTCCTCTGTGTCTGATCATTGCACGAGCAGAGGAGAAGTGAATTGGATAAGAAAGAGAAGGAGACTGAAAAATCACGTGTGGTATCTCTAGTAATTTATTTTCGAAATTATAGCTCCATTCGTGACCTACCAGAGGACTGCTCGTCGACTCTCCACAGTAAGTTCCGATGATAGACGATCGATCGGTTGTCCCGTCGTAGAGAATCAGTGAAGCTGCAAATTAGTGCATTTTAGTTCTTTGTATCGTCCAAGATCCATTTCACGGTTGTTTTCGCAAGACATAACTCTCTTCTTTTCGCACTCTCTCTCACAGGTTTCACCGCCAAGATCGCGTGCATGATGGGGGCTTTTCTTGTGAAGCCATCCCTGATTCATTGCTAGAGCATCTCACAAGTCGGATATCTTTCCATCTAACATTATATAAGTGTTTTCTCACCCTTTGTCTTATCACAATCAGTCGGTCCATCCTCATTCATTCCCATTCCTCCGAATGAAAGGAATGTTAGATCGATTGAATTCTCCTCAGGATTCGATGGACTGATTATGATATCACACGACACTCGCCCGTCGGAACTTGGGAAATCGATTGGATACTGTACAATTCCAGACGAATTACGGAAATGGGTGCCACAACCTGAAAATTTATTCCTGTGTAATGATAAGAATACTATCCGCTCCTGCATTGGATCGTTTGTACTTTATTGGATCTTTTTCAACGATAATTTGAAAATTAAAGAACGCAAATTACCATCTTCTTGTTTCTCGCAGTTCTCTCCATAGAATCCACGGGGACAATCACATTCATATCGACGACCAGAGAGAGAACGACACGTCGCACCATTTCTGATGGAGAGGAGGGTTAGAATACGGGAGTTATTATGGAAATAGCAATTTGAGTCAGTAAAATCATGGTACATCTAGCATACAATACTATGTGCAGAACGATCCTGCTGGTATTGACATACGATAAAACAAAACACAATAGTATTGTCAGGGAGCGGCCACGTAGTGTATTTACCCAATTGGGCAAAGACACTACGTGATCGCTTTCCCGGCAATCCTTCAGACATCTAAAACCTAGAATATTATTCTGCTGTGTATTCAACCCACTGGCATGGAAGGGCGAGACACGCCGACGGCGTCTCGCATCGAGTTCCCGTGTATCCAAAGGCACACTTGCACTGATAGGACTTCTCGGAGACCGGCTGGAATGCAATTGTAAACATTCTCATTTGAGGGCGGAATAGGAAAGTGCACGACTCACCACACACTCGGAATCGTTGAGACAGTCGTGATCTGCACACGCAGTTGTGTTTCCAGCCTCACATCCAGTGATTCCCACTCCTGATCCAATGTAACCTGAGAGAAACACATCATTACATTGATTCTCCAGTATAGCTAATCGGGGGTAAAAGAGTGTGTGAACTGAGAGGGCATGTCACACTCTTACCCGCTCTTTCTATGATGACCCCGTTCTGGAGGTTAGATATTTTGCTAAAGAAAGGGGGTTTGAAAAGTTGAAATTTACCAGTGGGACAGAAACAGGCGAATCCTCCTGCAGAATCAGGATTGAGAAGATCTCCGTTGTTTTCCTGAAATCAACCCAATTATTGATTGATTGACCCTCTGCATGAAACACGTTGACTCACTCTACAAGAAGCGAGGGGATGGCACGGTTTCGCATCGCATGCTCGCACTTTCTTGCACGTGTAACCATCTCCATTGTATCCTGAATTCAATCCTATTTTTTATCTCAATCGATTACTCAAAATTTTGTGTTTAGTTTCATTCTTGTAATAATAAAATTCAAAAAGGAAACTCAAGGAGGCGTAAATTCATTTGTTCTGACCAGGTGGACATCCCGCACAGTGATAGCTTCCAATTGTGTTGATGCATCGAACGAGAGGATTCTTGGAGCAAGGATTATGGAGAGAACACTCATCGATATCCACACAAGTGATGCCATTGCCTGAGAAGAACAGAGAATTATGATCATGAACGAGAAGGCAAACATCAAGGGATAAAAAATGGTACTGGTGTTCCAAATAAGCGATTTTACGGTAGCAAACTTCTACGCTAGATGGTGCAAGCCGATAAGCCAGCTTAAACGCTGGGGAAGCAGCTCAAAAGGAGAGTACCTTCATATCCAGGAGGGCACCCAGAGCACTTGAATGTTCCCGGAAGATTTACGCACTCGATTCTGAATATTTTGGGAGATATTTTCAGCACAAGAAATTCCGCACAAAATATTATCAATTCTTTCTTTGAAACTAAAGATGTCTCTTTTTGAACAAATCTCATATCTTATTCTCTGTCACTCCACTCTCCTTCTCACCCTGGATGGCACGGTTTACTCGCGCATTCGTTGATATCCACACATGTCGGATTCGTCGATTCATGGATTACTCGATAACCCGACTTGCACAGGCAAATGTGCTGAAATCATTCGCTTCAGTTTCAAAATATGTTCTTCCGCTTCTAAAAAACAATGACTGACTGGTCTTCCACTATATTGTGCGATGCAGTGTCCCTCTCCACAGATTCCGGGATTCGATTCGCAAGTATTCGATCGATCAGCACAAAGAGGACCGAAGAAACCATCGGTGCATTCACATCTGAAAGAATTTTTATAATTTAAATAATATAAATAAATTGATGGCAGGGGAAATGAGGACAAAATATTCAAATAAAACTAACTCGAATCCGACGTCAGTGTTCTTGCAGGTTGCATTATTCTGACATCCAGCAGTCGTTCCTTTGTACATTTCACACTCATTCACATCCACTTCGCATTGCTTGCCCTGAAGGACAATAGAAAGATTAGATCCCGTTGATCACATATCCCACTCTCGTCTGGATTTTTTCGTACCTGCCTGGCATCCCATTGGGGATCATTGAGGATTGGGGATTGGATTCCCATTGGGAAACCATCGGCACCTTTGATGTTTTGCCCCAATGTAATGTTAGGCAGACCATTGGTGTGAAAATCCACAATAAATTAGGAAGGAAAAAAGAAAAAGAGAAGAAAGACTATTCAAGTTAGTGTTCTATCTCTCATTTTGCACTGACCGTTCGATGTTCAGGACAGAGACACGTGTATTCAGTTCCCCAGTGTCGAATGCACGTTCCTCCATGCTGGCAAGGACGAGATTCACACGCATCTTTCTTCCCTTGCTCCTCGAATTTACTGCAAATCAATATTACATTCCTCATTTTGCCATCAGTATTTGATTTTCTCTTTCTCTCTCACCGAATAACTCCAAGAATTCTCGCAATCATTCTCCTCTGTCGCACATTTATCTGAGAGTTATGTCTAGTCGCCGCTTCAAGTCGATTCAAGTCGGAAGTGAGATTTGTGACCTGAAAAAGTCCCTTTTGATCTCGCCGATTTCAACACCCCGTTCCCTCTCCTGAGAGTGCTACTGAATTTGTTTGTATTTGATCTCTGCTGAACTCGATACGTCACAGTGATCACAGTTTAGACGAACAGTTAGAGATTGTTTAGAGTGGAAGTCATGGGAAAGTTTCCATAGATTAGGGAGAGGAAATCACCTTTGCATTGTGGGTTTGGAGCATCTTGTGGTCTTCCACTTGCCGAGACACGAAATTCTGCAAGAATACCATGATAGAAATCAAAAAGACTCAATTGATGATCTATCGATACCTTGAGTACGGTAACAGTATTCGATATGAGATTCGTGTGAGCATCGACTGTCCGTGTGAGTGCATTCACAGCCGCCTGTAATATAGTCAATGACGTCACAAATGCGAATCGAGAACTGACAATATCAGGAAGATTTCCAATATCCACATCTCCAATATAAATCGAAGCATTGCCCGCTGTGCGAAACGAGATGTTCCTGATAGAATTGAGTTGTAACAATATACCCAATTGAAAAAAAGAGATTTGACGGTACCTGTTATGAGCGGCGTGAAACACAATATTTCCATCGTAGAGAAGCATCCGAGATCTGCAATAGGCGTTCATCGATCTATTATGATATGTCGATGAGGGGTAAACGATCTCTTTATCTCGACCGTTCGATTCGCTAAAGAGTGTGCAAAGGGAAGAGAATAGACCTTCAACTTTTTGAACTGAAGACAACATAAGATCATTCATCTAGGGATTTGCTGTATCGTGTAAATCTATGAATATTACCTTGTTTCATATGGATCAGCAATCTTTGCCTTGTGCGGACTCGCACCTCCTGCCATTAGAAGAAGGAGGAGTAGACGGAGCATTACTGAAATATAGAGGGGAGACCGATGTGGAACATGAACAGATCGCGATCATCGAGCAAATTGATCACAAATTAGCAGTGGAATGAGGGATTGAATTTATTCTACACTAGAACAAATTTGCTAGTAGAACGATCCTTTCTTATAGAACGGTTCCCCAACCTCATTCCAGATGCTCTCGTTTCGGTGAGCAAAAAAGAGAACGTGTAGAATGAGGAGGTTGGAAAACCGTTTTCTAAGAAAGGGAAAATTGGAGAACCGTTCTCCTAGTAAATTTGAGCTTAGTGTAAGAAGTCCATCAGACGGGCTTCTCTACTTGGATGAGACCAGACTGTCAGGAGAGAGGAGTGAATGGCCTAATCTGGCACCCCACTGAGATATGGATCCAGGTATGGGATACCAGATACCGTAACCGAGTATGTCTGTGGGTGTCGAGTGACCGGCTGTCAGTCAGATTGAGTCAGAGAGGGAATGATGCTGTCAGTCTCATTGTATTCAATTACACGTCACGGCAGAGGAAGCATAAACACTGTGGAATAGTAAGAGAGATCGATTGATTCAGAAGTGGGGAAAGGTGAGGGAAGGTGAGGGAGGAAAATTATGGGACCTTCAGTTTTCGTTTCAAAATTATTTGAACAAAAGGACAAAATGTCTGGCATACACAATCTCAGTCTCTCAAACAATTACAGTCTTGTATTGTGATAGCATTGTGATATTGTGATAGATTGTGATTGTGATTGTATTGGCACAGAGTGTAAAAATTCTCAGAAAATTTTTATATAACTGCCACATGTGAAGCTTCTTGAATACAAGCAGTGTTCGCAATTTCATCGTCTTTCTACCGAATTTTTTCTCCTCTACTCCATGGAAACTTTACGCGTTGAGCCCTGTGGTTCTCAACGAGAAAACGATGGATCTCATAAATATTTTGCATCCGTGCCCGTTCTCTCTCGTAAACAACGCCTGTCCACTTCTCTTCAGGTGTAATCGTTATTGCCTATCCCCCAAATTCCCCCATTCTCTTTCAAGTGTTCCCGTGATCTTTGATCTTTCCTCTGTCTTCTTAGTCGTTTTCTGCATTTTCCCACGTGTCTCAGACAACGCCAATCGTGATAATCAGTCCCTATCTCTTCCCCCTCCTCCTTCTTTTCTTTAATCCCTTCGTCTCGTCAGTGTTGACTTATCGGCTCCGAGATGTGGTCGACTCTGCTGATTGCAGCACTTGCAGCAGCTGCAGTTGCTGCAGATTCGGACCCCTATGAGTAAGCTTCTATTGCAGATATTTCTAGGAAGTTTCTTATCTATGTCTAGCCTGGAATCGGGTCTAACTAGAAAAAACTTTAATGACACTTTTTCGTAAGTTATTTCTTATTTTGAAATGAAGATCACTTTAGATTCGATTCTTCAAACACTCTGTTCAATCGACAAACGATGGTTCATCTCTTCGAGTGGAAGTATGTTTTAGCCACTCTTAATTTCAATTTTTTCATTTAATAATTGAAAATATCGAGCGTCGTGAACTTACATATTTACAGATGGGACGACGTTGCAAAGGAGTGTGAAGACTTCCTTCAGTACAATGGATACGGAGCAGTCCAAGTTTCCCCTCCTAACGAGCATATTATGATATACACAAACAATGATGTGCCCTGGTCAGTATTTTTTATTACAATATTTATTTAAATTTCAAATATAATTATTGCAATTGGTATTTCAGGTGGGTTCGTTACCAACCTGTCTCCTATCGTCTCAATTCCCGCAGTGGAAATGAGAGTCAATTCGAAAGCATGGTCAAGAGATGCAACAAAGTCGGAGTGAGGTGTGTTCCTGGATTTCAAATCTGTAACTTTTTTGAAATAAATATAGATATCACGTGTGGAATGTCAATAATAATTAAGAATCATCGTTGATGGAGTGACGAATCACATGGTTGGAGTGGGGCAGAAATCTGGTGATCCCAACACAGAATCGAGTGGAACAGCATCATTTGATGGAAGAGATGGAGTAGAACAATTCCCAGTATGATCGAGTAGAAATCAGTCAAATATGTCCTTAACGATATATCCATCTTCATCTTCCCAGGCAGTTCCATACAGCAGCAGTGACTTCCACGATTCTGTCTGTCATGGGGACATTCAGGGATCGGACTACCAGAATAATGCTGATAATGTGAGTTGACTGAAACATTGCCTATTTAGTTATTGCGCAAATTCCAGGTGAGAAACTGTCGTCTCAGTGGTCTTCTCGATCTGAATCATCGATCGACTCACGTTAGGAACATGGTGAGATGTGTTTTGTAGCCTTCTCTTTTGGCACATATTCACGGGAAATAAGTCCACGACTCCATAAGTCTAAGGGCGCAGCAACTACTTCAAAGTCTAATAAGCGTCAGGGAGCGAGCCAACTAGACTTTGGAAATCGTTGCACGGCATCACAGAAATCTAGAGTCCTTGACTTATTTTCCTCTAAGCATCCTTCGTTTATGCGTAATTATGCTAAATTCGAGATAATTACGCTTGCAAATTGCAGGTGAATGCATATCTCACCTCTCTCATCAATATCGGCGTCGCAGGATTCAGGTACGACGGGGTAGAAATTGATGTCTTATCGACATAATCCGACACATGTGCGAGTATCGTGATAAGTGACTCCATAATTTACCACTTCGTAGCTGATTGAAACATAATAATAGACGGGTCCAGTGGGGTCAATATAGTCGACGCCCATGGGGCTTAGGAGCCTGTAAAGAATGCGATACGGGTAAAAAGATATAAGTTATCGAAGATCGATTCTCAATCATTCGTTAATTGCACTTGAAGACTCGACGCTTCCAAGCACATGTACCCAGAGGATTTGCAAGCAATTCTGGAGAAACTCCCTAATCTAAAAGCTGATGTAAGAGGAAAATTGGAGAAAGAAGGAGATAATAGCAATTGCAGATATTCGGAGCCAATCAGAGACCATTTGTAGTGCACGAAGTAATCGATAGAGGAGGAGAAGCAATCAAGGTGAATTAATTATGAACAAACAAATTAAGAATTTCGTTTGCCTTTTATTTTACTTTAAATTGTAAATGGCAGGTGAACGAGTACACTCCCATCGGTCGATATACCAACTTTAATTTTGGCGCTGCAATCGCTTCTGCCATTTGGAAACAGACTGATGTCGCGTATGTCTTTTGTCCTTTTAGGCATTTGCATGAACAAATTACTGTATATCTACAATAAGCCTCGAAATAGCATGGGAGTATTGCAGTGGCCTCTCGACACTCGGGCCTGGATTCGGCTACGGCAATCTTGATGATCATGACGTTCTCAATTTCATCGATAATCACGATAATCAGAGAGACGCACAACCTTATGTGGTAAGTTTTTGAATAGAGGATAAACTGAAAATCTGTAGACAGAAAAATTGCTCCAATTGCAGTTGACTTACAAGAACGGAGATCAATATCGAATGGGGAATGCATTCATGCTGGCATGGACTTATGGATATACGAGAGTGGGATTGAAGGATTCTCTAAAGGGATTTAATTGTTCAATTTAGGTCATGAGCAGTTTCGACTTCAAATTGCATGATCAGGGGCCGCCCAATGAGGGAGCTAGCAATAAATATGCGGTGAGTCAAGAATCAATGAATAGAAATTGTGTCGAAACTCGTTGAATTGCAGACTAAATCTCCCACTTTCAATCCCGATAACACTTGTGATGCTCGTTCTGGATGGGTGTGTGAACATCGATGGCCGACCATTCGACAGATGGCTCAATTTAGAGCTGCTGCACAGGTATTCAACACTCAAATGGCTCACAGGGAAAGGAGTCTATAAATTCATAAGAAGGGTAGATAAGACTTCAAAGACTTCAAAATGCGCGGTGTTTAGACTTTGAAAGTAGTCCTCAGCCCCTCATAGCCTCCGAGGATATTCCCTTCTCCTCGAAATCAGAGATATACTGGGAGTGAAATGTATTCCTTCGCAGGGTCGCGCGGCCACTCAAATCGTCACTGAGACCAATCGAATTGCTTTCGCCCGTGAACGAAGTGGATTCTTTGCTATGAACAATGGAGATTCTGAATGGAATAGGTTGGATTATTGATTTATTCTGATTGAATTTCGATGTCGGTACATCCAAAAATGATAGTAGTGTCATTTTACTCTCGTTTCCTATAATGGTTAATCCATAGCTAACCTTATAATAGTAACCTGTCTGCAGACAATTCGACACAACTCTTGCTGCGGGTTCGTATTGTGATCAATACGATGGGCAATTGCAAGGATCGATTTGCACGGGAGCGACGATTACTGTAGACAACAGTGGTGAGATATTGATTGGGCACTTTCTACAATACTTTAACCGGGCCGTGTTGGTGTGGGCCATCCTCATTATAATGGGGATTCAAAGCGTATCCGCAGTAAACAAATAGTTTTGTGTATTTTAACTTTTGTTCATGGGAGTGGTGGAATAAACATTGAGATAATAAGATAATTATTTCAGGCAAAGCATCAGTTCGAGTTCCGCCTCGTGCTTGCATTGCATTTTCGGCCGTCTCTCGAATCGGTGGACCTCCTCCTCCCCGCAATCTACCTAATGGAAACTACCAGAAGACTGCTATATTCATACAAAAGGTTTGTTTCTAAAGTAAGTCACAAAAAGATTTATTTTTGAGACTAAGAAGTCAAATTTACTTTTGTAGAAGACTCAGCCTGGTCAGAATGTCTTCATTCGAGGAGGATCAGCACAGGCTCACCGTTAGTTTTTTTTTTCGAAATTTCAGAAAGTCAGTATATTTAAGAATACATAGAACTGGTATCCAAAATTGATCAATATCTCGATTTCAGAGTGTTCAACGGGTCCTTTCAAACAGACGACTGATCCGTGTTCTATTCCCATCGTCCACAATTCGACAACTCCTTGGATGTATGCTACTTATCGACAGTGGAGTCAAGGAGATGACTATCTCGATTTTGAGGGAGAAGAACAAAGACAAGGTGAGAAGGATAATCGAACTTCCTGCAACGTGATCTTCTTCACGCCGAATAGGCATGCGTAAGCCTTTTGAGATAAATAGTATCGATTGATTTGAGGAACGTACGACGGTACACATGCTGCGGGAACTCCACTCGCATACTCTACCAACGATGCGAAATCAGTGGACTACCAGCCACTGAACAAGTTTGTTTCCATGCTATCCTTCTAATTCACGGTTGCCTCTCAGATATGGTCCTGACTACTGGTTCGTGCAGCTTCTGATGGATTGTGACAAAACTGAGAATGGATGGTTCGAATTGAAGGTAGGTCAAACTCCGCCCATTTCTGGTCTACGATTGTTCATTGAGGGATTCATGAATGGATGGGAGAGTGACATCCATCAGACGACATCATGCACTGGCTCAATTGGAGGGACAAATCCACTCAAGAACAGCAATAATCATGTGGCCAAGTGTGGAGCAGTCGGTGTATTCTCGTGGAATGCAAATTCGTGTATTGTTGATTCGTTCTGATCGATCACTTGCAAGGTAGTTTTGTAAATAAAATATATTTATTATTTACTCTCAATCAATCTTTGTTTTCCTTGAGCATCTACGAATAATGCTTCGAAGGAAATATCTAAGACGGAGGAAAACAAATACGAGAATTGTGAGAACGACGACTGCGATGAATGCAAAAACGTCGATGAGATAATACTGGAAGAAGTTGAGTTGAGATCCGAAGTGATCGAGCATGCGGAGAGGACCGAATTTAACCATGAATTCCATGTTACGAACCAGCTTCTGGAATAGGAATATTTGATGACATTTTCAATATTTTTCAGCAGTGATGAGAAGTTGTCTAATTAATTATGTTCAAAATGGTTGTGCTAAATCTCTGTGTTTTAACCTCTTTGGCTGAGAATGGAACCTCTCTCAGCATACTGCTCGCGAACTTTGACTTCTCTGCATATCTGCAAAACAAATGGTGACTCAGCGAACTGATTTATAATAATCATGATTTCTTCTTACATCTTATTCTCGAGTATTTCTCTAATCGCCCCTTCCAATTTCTCTCCATTCTCTAAATCTGCCTTCTCCAGTACAACTCCGAATCCATTTCTCTTGACTACTTGAGCATTTCTTAATTGATCCGTCATCACGGGAATTACGACGAGAGGAACTCCTGAGGGAAAGGAAATTGTTAATTTTTGCGGGTATTTATATTGCTTGATAATTTAATGCACAGAACGCAGGATCTCTTGGAAGTTGATATCTAGCGATTTGAATTCCCTAAGAGAATTGGCTAGATTGTGCTCGTATTAAGAGAGTGATTTCACTCAGATGCAAGATACCTTAGTATCAACAATAGATATGGAGAGAAAATAAATATACACACCAGCCATCGCAGCTTCCGTTGTACTTCCAACTCCTCCATGAGTGATAAAAGCAGAAAGACGAGCGTCATCTGAAGCAATTATTAGAATTGACCAAAATAACTATCGACAAATCTTCTCTTCTCGAAGAATCATGATATTGAATCTATATGAGCCAAACATACTAAGAAGTGAGACTTGCGGAACCCAAGTTGACTCGACGATATTGTCGATTCCACTGGAGATTCCATCCTCGGGCTTCTGAAATAAACGAATTTAAATAATCAGGCAAAATATAAATTTCAATAGTACAACAACTCAGAAAGGGTCTTGATACTTTATTGAAACATATCGATGTTTCTCTCTGTGTCCCTCACTCCCCCCCTCACTCTGTGTGTGTGGCTGGGGGTTGCGCGGTCGGCGCTGGGAATGGGTGCCCGGCTGTGAGTGTGATATTGCGTATTATGTTTAGTCTCACCTCGTACTTCCATATGAAAGTGACATTAGGGAATCGTGCTAGCGTTTCTCTCATGGTCTTCTTGTATATTTCTGGCATTGCATAAGCTTTGACGAAGGATCCGAAAGAGAGAAGAATCGAATGAGGACGGAGGGAGAGAAGAGATGACCATTTCTGAATGATTTTTTGTTCCTTTTTATCAAACTTTTTTCTGGTTGAAAAAAGTATAGTTGAACAAGAAGACGGAGCGATGTATACAAGAGAATATATCTCACCTCATCGAGTGGTTTTGGTTTTTCCGTCGATGTCACAATTCCTCCGATATCGATTATTCTATGCGAAGTGGGTCGAGGAAAGTCAAGAAAAGGATCAGAATTGAGGAAGACCAAGGAATTGTTGCGAACAATGTCCTTAAATTTCCGATTTTCAATTATTTTTTTAAAAAGTTATGACTTGAAAAAGTTCAACTCACATTAATAGCTGGGAATCCAGGTTGGTATTCTTCGAAAAGTCTTTGAAATTTCGGCGTCGCTCCTTGTCCAAAATTTGCCATAACAAAGAATCCAATGAAGTTGAAGAGACGCTCGAAGAATGTCATTTGATCACTCGCAGATGAAAGATTAGCTGAACAAATCAAAAATTAGATTTTCAGAATTTTCTATTGATTTTACACTTGCACTTAGAAAATATTGAAACGTACACGGAACATAGGCAGGATTGGATGGGGTTTGTGTCACTTCGAATCTTCCATCGATGAGAGAGAAAGACTGAGTAACTGCGAATTTATCGATTCCAATGAGATGGAAGAGACCTGAGTTTTGTAGATCAAAATACTGCTGCCAATTGATCGAATTCTAACCGAAAGGGAACAAATCCATCGACTCTGCGAAGGCTCCATCGAATTTCTCATTGCGTAGCTGGTCGATTAAACCGGGGTAGTGGAGAGTTTCTGATGAGAAACGAAAGTAAAGTGTTGAAAGAAGAATTGAATACCATTGCACACTTGAATCCAGTCATCAACAAGTGGGAGAATCTCCTGAATTGGTACATTATTCAACTGGGAGAAAATATATACGTACCAGGATGATCGTGAATACACTGGCAGACTGCCACACATTCTTCACAACTCGATCGGTTACTTCGGCGAATTTCTTAGCCGTCGTTGATTGAGGAATCTTCAATGGTTACAATGTAGTTGGATAATGAAAATGTAAGGTGATACGAAAATTGGTTTCTATTGCGCAAATTAATAATTTCACAGGTTCAAATTTGAATTCCCGCAATTAGGTATCCCAGCTTCTCGAAAAGAAAGCGAGAAAGTTTTCAGTGGTGTCTAAATCTATTTTACACTTCAGGAAAAATTTTCATGCTTCTAGCTCGGGAATTCACATGTGAACTTGCCCCCGTGCAATTTTCGCTGCATCGCTTGTCTCACCTCAATAACCCTCGCTTTCTTCGTTCCTGCACTTTTGATATCATTGTCGACCTTCGCAGAGAGAATTACCTGAGTGAGAACGATTCTTCCCCATTTTCTCCATTTGGTCAATTCCAATTGCCAACCCACGTGAGTTCTAAGAGCCCAATTGCATTGAGACACGAAACGTGATTCATCTCATTGACCAAACTGCAATGTACAAACTCACGACTTCATGACCAGCCTCAATTAGAGCATCCGAGACTTTCGCGATGAAATTGACGTGACTTGCAGCGAATTGAGGAGAATACGTGAGGAATTTGTACCCATAAACAGAAGAGAAACAGAGAAAAAAGAAGGAATCGAGACGCATGGAGAGTGTAATATTGAATGAAGAGAGGAAGGGTCGACAGAGAGTAAACACTCTCTCGCCACTCATAATCTCTACTATTTTCTGCCTCTTTCTGCTATTGTGTACCCGAGACAACGGACTATTCTCTGTTGGAGAAAAATTTTGAATGAAAGAGCTGGAAGAATGGAGATGATATTTTAAAATAATATGCATTTTCGAAAGAACATTTACTAGAAGGTTTTCTCGTCGCAAAAATTGTCTAAGTGACCAGGTGACCTTGTTCACATTTAATTACATCGTGAGATCAGCCAAGATTATCTCCCTAAACCGAAAGTTTGGCTGAAATTCGTCGAATGTTCGATCAGCAGTTAGTTAGCACAATAAAAGAGAGCTGAAGGAGAGATTGTTCTCGTTCAAATCAATCATGCATTTCTCCACTGTACTTCTGTTTCTCGCTCTGACTGTCTTGGCTTCGGCCCAATGGGGAGGATACGGTCCCTATGGAGGATACGGTGGATACGGAGGGTACGGTGGAGGTTCGTTGATGCTCACTTCTAAGAAACATTTATCAGCTTTTATTTATTTATCTAAATTGTGCAATTATGAACATGATTAAAGGGACAGTAAACACACAAATTCTTGTTCATTTGATCCACTTTTCACGAGCGACGTAAGGATAGAGATAGTGTGCGCCCTATCTGGCATCAGCCCAAGTGGAGCAGCGGTAAAACGCTTGCCTAGCAATCGTGAGGTCGCGGGTTCGATACCCACCCTATGCTTTTGTTTCTTCCAACGGGCCGAAAGTCGCGGTGAGACCTTGAAATTTGCGGGAATTCAACGGTGCCTTTACTGTCCCTTTAAATACAGGATATGGGCATCATCATCACCATCATGGACCTTGGGGATATGGTGGATATGGTGGAGGATATCCATATGGAGGTTATGGAATGAGAGGAGGAGGTAATACTCAAAAAGCATCGTTTCAAACATACAGACAGGTGTAAAGCAGGGGCTAGAAAGTGTAGGAAAGTGAGACACAATTTTCTCTCGATTGTATACGCTCTCTCACTCGTGACTCCTTTCTGGATTATTGACCGGACTGTGAACAGATGTGTCTTACAACAGTCTCATTGTTACTCGATATACAACACTCAATATTCATTCTAGGATTCGGCGCCGGCCTTCTGCTGGGAGCTCTTCTCGGATGATTCGTCGCTTCTTTTTCGTTCACTTTTCTTCCATTTCAATGCCTGTAAATAAATGTGTCGTCCCCTCGTGAACGAACCCCATCATCCACAGCTCATTGATTTGAATTGCCCTCTGACCACACTAAAAGAGCTCTCACTGACTCATTTCCATCAGTTTCCATCATGATTCGCACCCTTTTCCTTCTCAGCATTCTTCTGTCTCTTGGATTGGCTCAATACTACTACCCGACTTACCAACCCGTCGTATACCAATATCCAACCTACCCTTACCCTTACACTTATCCAGCATATGGTTAGTGAACATTTTAGACCAACCATGAATCTCTCTCGTTAAAGGTTATCCCTATGCTCGACCCTATGTGCCGCCTTATCGACCAGGTAGGTCAAATTCAAAGTGCAGTTAATTGATTAAATGTAATTCAGGATTCGGAGGAGGACTTCTGACTGGTTATGTCGCTGGACGAATCATCGGAAAATAACTATAATCATTGAAAGTTCATCCGAACCCGTGATCTACCCAATTGTCGCTCGTTCAATGATAAAGGATATCTTTCCATTCCTGTCCCACTTCACGTTCAATCCAAACTTTCGCTTGCTTGAAAGATCGAACGCCTTTTCAAGTTCTTTCCAGTCACAGTTTCAACCCCGCCCTTGCTTCTCTCAGGGCGAAGAGATGGATGAGATCCTCCAGTCGTATCATTCACCTTAACATTTAATGCTCTTCCTCTAGAATCTCCGATGGTCGCCGATTGCCGGACTAGTAGGTGAATGGTCGGACTAGAAAATGGTCTGCCACGACTGGTAGCAAATGGTGGTCGGCTAGTGGCAGACTATGTTCTAGTCCGACCATTCATCTACTAGTCCGGCAATCGGCGATTCTGGAGTTGTATCTCTTCCTCTTCCCAATCTTCCAATTTCTTCTCAGATGCTTCGTCTTTCTTTCCTTCTTCTCGTTGTCTTCTGTATGACTACACTGGCCCAATGGGGATATGGAGGAGGGCCTTATGGAAGATACGGAGGATACAGTACGCTCTAGGGTTGACCTTTTGAAAAACCATTCACTGAAAATAGAACCAGACATGTTTTTCTTTGTTCTTTGTTCTTTGTTCGGCAATTCTCCGCATTCGACCGCCTTGTCGCTTCATTACATTACATTCTATCAAAGCATCAAAATTCGAATACTTTTACGATTATTCCAAGTCGTAGGACGGAGACAAAACTAATTTTCCTCCCAGGGCATCACCATCATCATCATGGAGGATATGGATATGGTGGACATTACGGTGGACCCGGAGGATTCTATGGAGGACCCAGAGGAGGTGAGATAGTTCATAAATACACTCACATCATTAGACGTTCTAGTTATTGATTCGTGAAATATGATCCTTCTAAATATTAATGGAATGGATTGAAGGATACGGCCCTGGACTTCTCACTGGACTTCTGCTTGGTCGATAATGTCAAAATGCTTGAAATGAATCGATAAATATTTAATTATTTTGTTCTTGAGCACTAAGGAGTGTTTGTCACCACTCATAAATGAGAGATCAGCAACAGTTTTGAAGATAGGTTACCTTCTTTATCTCCAAACCATTTATCTAAATTGAGAGGTGATTAGCAATGATCAGAACATGTGCATTTCTAATTATCTGAGTGTTCTGTTTTAAATATTATAATACTCTGATATTACAAACGAAATAGCCATGAATATGAAAAAGTTTGACTGACCTTCTATTTTTCACGGCTTGTTTCGCACTCAGTTTGATTCAAGGTCAGTCATCCTCTCTGCTTTTAGGTTTTCCAGCTACGATTTCAAATTTCGAGCCGTGTCTCCTTCACTAGCACCCATTTCTTTTACATAGCGTAGAAAAGTAATGAAGTCCCCCATGGCCTCGGTATAATGTCAAACAAACTTTCTTCTATGTTCAAAAAAATAAAGTGTATCAACAATAAATCGGCTGATGAGGACACGGGAGTATCTTCAAAAAATAACCTCCAATCCACGTTTTTTTCTTTATTTACTGAACACCTCCTTGTTAAATGTCTTCACTAAACTGAAAATGGGAGTAATATGACAACTCTTCATAACTGAGGATTACAATCGTCTCAGCCCGCGATCATCATCAAATTGAACAAACAGTCCACTGATAATTCCTTTTCTTCGGTCTACATCGATTGATAGCCTTTCTTTCTTTCAAAGTCAGTTCACCAAACTCGTTGGGAGCTTTCGTCTATAAAGAGCGAAGGAACACTTTGATTGGAGGGAGAAAAGGTTCGATTCATTTTGATCAATTGATCTCTACGTGCAGTTAACTTCCCCCTCACTGTTTTCTATTCAGTTTTCTGTCAGATATAAGAATCACAATTCTTTTCATTCTCATTGTCTTTCATTCTTCTCATCTCTCAGATGTCTTCTCATATTCTCATTCTTCTTCTTCTCATCGTTTGCTTTGCTTCAATCGCCGTGGCTCAAAGGTGAGATCCTCATTTCTTAAATCAATTTATCTAATTAACGCATTTTAATTATTAGATGTAAAGATAGCAATTTGACAACGGGATTAGAAACTGTGTTGTGAGCTAATGAGAGCTAAAAAAGTAGCTCAATGTAAGCAAGAAAAGGTATTTTTACAACTCACTTCAATTCACTTCTCTTCTCTTTAGATACCCGTACGGTCCTCACTACGGCTATGGCTATCACAATGCCGGATACCACCATGGGGCTGGTCACTACCACCCGAGAGGATATGGATACAACAGAGGAGGTATGAATACTACGGTAGACAGAAATCAATTAATCGATTGCAGGCAGTGGATATCTTGCGGGAGTCTTCACTGGAATGCTTCTCAGAGGATAATTGTACCAGTAGTGATAAATTTATTTCATAATGAGCATCGTCTATTAACAATAATATTAAAAATCCTGTTTGGCGAAGTCCTCAGTTGATCAGGAAACCTAGTAAATCTTGTCCTGTGTGTATCCCTCGTGAATAGGTTGAAGTGAGGCCAAATGTGCTTTGAATTAGCCAATGATGAATGTATCTCTGTTTCTTTCTCATTCAATCAGTTCCCATTTATTCGCATTCAGTCATACCACTATAGAAACTGCGACGGCAATGGGCGAAAATGAGGTTGAGAGTGAGATTTAGAGAAGGCTAATCTCCGATTCCTTCGTACCTCCTTCCATTTGAACCGGAATTGCACCTACAAATATTCCAAAGTTTCGAACTCTCCAAACTCAAAAGACGTACCTGGGAAATTAGAAAAGATGAGATTGGCTACATCACCAAACAATTTGAGAAGAGGATGCTCTTGAATAACGAAAGTTGGAGGCTTCGTTCTCTTTGTTAATTAGAATATAGCAATCCTTGCTGGTCTTTCCAAATTCTTCCACTTCGAAACATTCATTTCATGATCGGATCTCCATCTTTATTGTTTCTTCTTATTCAACGTATAATCCACCTTTAATCTAAAGTTGCCATGTTTATAATTGTGAACTATCGCATACTACAACATGCTTATCTATTGTGTTCTATGTAATAATGCAATACGTCTTATTGAAGATTCGTGAACTCGATTTGAATGTGTTTACCGTCTTATGCCCACTCTGCATAGTCTCCACAGTACCCATTTTCTCACAAAGTAAGAACAAGAGATGTAAAGAGTATTTTCGATTGCAAACTATCCATATAAAACATGGTTCATAAATAACGGAAGTACATAAACTTTTATCACGTCGGATTTATAGCTGAACTTCTCGGAAGATAACAATAGGAGAGAAATTGACGTGAAGAAATAGTTGGGAGAAGAATGACGTCGCAATGGTCGAATTTGACTCGCATTGTAACTTATATCGAATGTTTCTTCATCTTGATTATTCATGGTTTCTTCTTACTGTGCGTCATTCTCAAATCCGCCATTCCCTCATCCCTCAGAATGGTTAGTTTCCAATTGTTGTGCATTCAATGTTTCTTAATAGAAGATTGAAGGTTCTTGTCGTCAATGCCATTCATGGAATCCTTTTCGGACTTGTAATTCTAGCAGTACTCTCTGTATAACTGAAATTCGTATTTCGAGATTAAATGGCGACTTTAGGCTCATGTTTTCCACAAAAACCACTTCGCTGTACTTCTCTTCGGCCCTCTCATTCCAGTCGTTCCCAAGATGTTGCAGGTGTTTATCAAAGTTGCAATTTTTTCCTTGTGATTTGAAATTCAGGACTCTGGAATGGTGGCGCTGACTGTGCTTTGCTACATGATTTGGCAACTTATTCCAGCACCTGTGATGATGCAATACCTGGCACTCACACGGTACTGAAGGAAATTATCTAGCTGAATGTGATTTGATTCAATCTAGATCTAATTGGAGGATAATTATTCGTTTCCTTCTTTCATATTTCATTACGGCCGTTTTCGTCGTGTATGATTTGGTAAGTTTTTTTTAATAATTTAGAATATGATTTTTTTTAATTTGAGTATTTCGTTGTTTCTCTCATTCCAACATCGGAATATGAGGAGGTATTGATGAATATATCGAGAGAAGCTTTCGACTTTGATCCAAACGAACGATTCGCCGTTTATGGATTGCCTTTAGAGAAGGTGGATATAAATGTGAGTGAAATATATATACTGAATGATCTCAGGGAATCTCCCTGACATTGTAATTTATACCTAGATAGATTGTTCTTAAGGGAGATCGAACAGCTCTGAGACTCGCATTGGGATGTGTCCTTCCTACGTATATCTCTTCATATATCATCTTCGCAGTTATCATTCATCTCGTAAGCAAAGAAAATATTCTATATCAATAAATAATGACCTCCAGATTCGACGACTTCATTCATTCAGTGTCACAATGAGCCCTAAAACTCTTGAAATGGAGCGTAAATTCTACAAAGTTCAGTTACTCCAGGTTTCGTGAATAAGTTTATTTCTTGATATTCATTTCCCTTCAGTCGATTCTTCCTGTCGTAATTATATCAGTTCCAATCGCCATCTTCATAATTCCTGCTGTTCTCTCAGCCAATATTGGCCCATCTACTCTGGCAATGACGGTTTCAGTATGGCTCGTGCCCGTGATACAAGTCAGTATCGTCGCAAATTTTTTTTACTAAGATGTCGAGTAAATATCAGGGTATTGTGTTCGTTGTTTTCGTGCGCGGACCAAGGAAACGACCACCCGTGGAGATAAAGAGTTCAACTTGACCAAAGGATTTAGTCACCAACAATAAACTTTTTTCGACGTGGGAGTGATATTTGCAAGGTGGACGTCGTCACGACACCTTCCCATGCATAATCATGGCCTGCACAGAATTCTTCTCTTCTTCTGGCGACTGCAGATTGAACAATGTGAATGTGAAGAAAACGATGAATGATGAAGAAAGGGTCAGATAATAAGTGTCCATTGAAAAACGCAATAAAAAGTACACGGATTTGTTCATTTCCTTAGTTCCTTCTTACATACGCGTGTTCTTTTGTCCCATAATATGTATTTCACCTCCATATTATTTTCGCCTGTTATTTTGAACATGATTTGTCCAAATAAGTAGTTACATGGATCACGCACAAAGTAGAAACACCGAATTGACTTTATTTCTTGCTGTATCTTGCACTCTATTCATGAAGAACTCAGTGGCCGAAATCTCCTATCATGAGACAGTATATTGATTGGAATCATTTTCCTAGCTGCACGATAGAGATTATTTCCTAGATGCATACCTATCTACAAAAATGTTTTGCTAATAATAAACGTTACTGTACTCTCTAAATAATTAGAATTGTCTTCTTTCAATCTACCCTAGCTACCTTCACCATCGTTGCTCTTGCTACCAGTGGTAGTTATCTTTCATTTCCTGATCATTTCCTGATAAAATAATGCAATAAAGCACGTTATTTATAGTCTAGCAAATCAAAAAAATCTTTGCTATTTGTACACGGAAAAGCTAACAATAAGTAGGCGCTCGACATTTTCAGATCTTAGCGAAGAAAGACTTGTGAACTAGCAAATCACATTTTGCACTCTGCAGAAACATACATACAAAAAATCGATAAATTACACAATGCTTTAAATGAATCGATAAATATTTAATTATCATCATTTGTGATCACGAAACAGCGTTTGCCTCAACACTTACAGTCAGGTCTCCATGTGAAAAGTATACGTCCTCTCTAAATTCTTTTCTCGGGGCGTCCCTCGATTTTTCGCGACCAGGAGAGTTAGAAAACCGCATTGAAAAGTTGACAGCCGTAATCTAGAGGTCATTGTCGATTTTTTTTGTATATTTTACAAAATTTAATAAAAAAATATTTATTTTAAAATAATTTATAATAAGTTCACCCAATGGATAAACTACAGTAGTTAGTTGAGAGTCTCTTTTCCGGCCCGGTTCCTGGCGTTTTGCCAATTTTGACAATTTGCTTTATTTCACTATTTTATCGTATTTTGCATTTTCAATCGGTTTTTCACTGTAATTTGTGTTTATGCAGCTGTGCCCGACTACTGAGCATGCTCTCTGAAGCGGACGTTACGTTAGCGACTCATTATTTGCTTCTCCGATCAGGTTTGACTTTTCCCCTCGGTCTCATTGGTTATCTATTTACCTTTACGGTGTTTGGCTTGTGCGGACCATTTAAAGTATTTCTGTTGTGCGATCGACAAGAAAACAACAGGGATTTATCTGAAGAAGCAGAGAGAAAATATACAAGGTGGGCGAACTCAGTTTTATTGAGTCGCTTTGTCCATAAAAAATCGCCGTACCTTCGGACGCTGCGCGATGAACGGGCCAAAGGTAAAAATAGGTTTTATTCAATATTTCTTGGGTGATCACTCAACCAATGCTCAAAATACCGAACCTTTCTTCAAGTTTATTCGAAGATGATGTTATATGTGCTTATACAACGTACAAATATGAGAAGGTTTATGAAAGAGTATAATAACTACCGTACTTCTCGCAATGCGAACAATGCTACAGTAGTGTCCATCTTCTAATTAATCTTGAAACTAGGCCCTAAATATTTGACTATCGTACAATTATTATATTGTTAATTAGTTTTCGACTTATGCGTGTGGTCGATTTCATATGAAAAGTAAACTTTGAGGTTTTGAACGATCCGGAATCTGTTCTCTTTTGTGTATAATTACCGAGACATACATTTGATCTCGAAACTCTTTCTCACAAGGCCAACCCTGATTGCGCAAGTATCTACCACCTTTGTCCCTCGTGCGATAGCACCATTGCCTATACTATTTCTACTCTACCTTATGTTACCGCGTTTCCAGTGTCTAGACGAAATATTGTGTAAACTGAGATTTTCCTACTGGCAAGCATCCTTTCTCAATTTCTCGATTTATTTTTCATTGTTTTTATTTGAAATGTGGATTTTGTAGATGCGATTGTGTTGACACATTTATCATCTTCTTCTCGTTTCTTCAATTCTTCTTTGAGACTTCTTTGAGATTCATCCGATATTCTTCTTTAGTGCATCTGTATTGTATTGTATTTTCATCTGTAGGTGAGAACAATTCATTTACGATAAATTTCTTTTTCATGTTCTCTCCCTCAAACAACTTACTTATCAAACTCGAGTGTCTTCCCTCCGTCACTGCACACATGACATGTGTTTCGGAACCGATCAGTGCTTCGAGAGTGGTATAATTGTTTCCATCTTATGAGAATAATATCGTATAACGTCAATTTAAATTCCAACAAACTTTTGTAGATTTCTGCAACAAGTTGTGTTGGCTGAAGAATACTGTACTGGCGCATCACATAGCAGTCGACCGACGAAGTGACGAATTCATTTCCTTTAAAATGTAACCATTCGTATGCCGTACCTGGTTAATTCCTACCTGTTACGGGGAGTCGAATCGACACTTGAATCGGCTTCGCTCGATATGAATTGAAGTATTTGCGAATATCTTTTCTGTCCCACTCTGCCACTATCACACAGTTGCGCATTCCTTTTCTAATCTCCTCCCTCACTTCCTCCAGTCCCTGTAAAAACCTATTATACGATAGGTACAATGTAAAGTTTCCGATAAAATATTGAATAATAAAAATATAATATTTGAAGTTTCTACTATGAATTCGGAAAGAGAGAAGAAACAGGCCTTGTGATCGAATACAAATAATCCAGAATTGATTCCTTTTCCCCGAGTTTGTTGTGCTTTCCGAGCTTTCGATAACTTCTTTTCCATATTTAGTCCTGTGAGATTTCCATGACTGAGGAGCTTCCTGGAATGTGAATCAATATTTTAATAAGCAAATATATAAAAATATATTGCATGTATACAAAATCTCATGATTTCATCATTTCTTTTGTTATAGAAGTGCAGATGTTGCTTACACAAGAATACTGTAATCTCCTTCTGTGAATCCAGATTCCTTTTGCGCAGTATTCATGTCATCAGCACAGAAACCGGATTACTGGAGGAGTTGTATGACGCTTGGCTCAATTTGCAGGCACTTCTGTAAGAAGAAAAAAGTACGTATCAATACCACGGATAAGAGTGTACTTGGTAGAATTCGGCCACATCGAACATCTCCATCAGCCAATCCATAGAGAATCTCATCGCTTCTTATTTGATTCCTTCTTCGATGACTTACATATGGCATGTAGGTGTCCATGTCACATGATTCATCCACATTCCGAATTTTTAAAAAATCTTCAAAAAATATAGAATAATATATAATTTACGGACTTCGATAATTTCCAGCATGACGTCGTACAGAGTACTGAAAATTGCAGCAACAAGAGCGACGACTTTCTGAATGCATCCATTTTAATGTAACAATTTAGGTGCAAACTGACCCATGAGATGAACTCTTGTCGACCGTGTAGAATTCTCAACTTTTCCTTATTTTCCACCACCCATTTCTTCAGATCTTTCTTCTTCCACATCCACAGTGATTCAGCATTGTCGTCGTTCCCCACCACCTCCATAGCAATCTCCATCTGAACCAAACTTTGTTACTTGATTGATATCACAACTTCCCCCAATTACCTGCTGAATGATCATGTCTTTGAAGTATTCGGTACGAGGACCTCCTCCTCTCTTCGTCTGCAATTTCACTAATCAATTTTTTTTAATTCTCGAATACATTGTAAATAAAATTAAACAATTATACTTGCCGCCTCAATTTCTCCCATGTCCTATTCTCGGTCGGAATCGACTTCATCTTCATTTGACGTTGCCTGTGATTAATCTTTCTGTGAACTTTCTGCGGAGCGTTCACGGCGATGACGGAACAGACAGTCACTAAGTCAGAATAGGATGAGTCAGGCAGTGTTGTGAGTTCTCCCATCTCCACTTGTCCTACTTCTCCCCGCCCTTCTAATTGTATACCTTCCTCTTTTTCTAACCACTCTAGTTCAATCTCATTTTACTACGGTAACTCCCGGAGCGTTGAGGCTAAAATCGATACTCTAACTTGCTTTCTCAAGCGTTTCCACCTTCTAGCTATTTCTGAGACTTGGCTTGACTGTGGGGATCTTGATGTCATGCTATTGAGAAGGACCTCAAACCATTTCCTATTTCGCGCTGATAGAGTCGCGGGTAGGGGTGGTGGTGTCTTACTTTACGCGCACATCAATCTGCTCCCTATTACAGTATCTACTCTCACAATACCTGGCTTTGAATGTCTGACCGTGGACATCTTTCCATTATCTTCTACTCGGAATCGAGATAGTCATCGTTGTTTATCGCGCTCCAAATTCCCCCTCCCCCTCTATGGCTCCCTTTATCGATTACCTGTCCAACGTAACTGGTTGTACACACCCATCGTTAATAGTAGGTGATTTTAACTATTCCAACATTGATTGGTATACCTATCATTGCCCCACGCTATCGGTTACACCCTTTCTAGATCTGATAACTCAGGGGTCATTCAATCAATATGTAGATTTTCCCACTCGTGGTAATAACATCCTTGATCTACTCTTGTGTAACTCTCCGATTATTAAGAATGTCAAACCTGATATTCCGCTTTCAGATCATATTGGCATTGCTTTTACAATCAATTCGATCATTGCGAAGGATAAAATTTCCCCACCTTCCCGTGATTTCAGTAATGCTGACTGGGTCTCAATGAATAACATCATCGCCTCGCACAATTGGACACTCAGTTTTATGGGTAAAAACATCTTTGATGCCTATGAGTATTTCAGCGCCTTTATAAATGAATTGATAACTACTTACGTCCCTTTAAAAAAACCTAAAACCAATAATGGATTTCCAAAATACCTAAGTATTCTTTATGACCGTCTTCAGCGTTTTCATGCAAATGCGCCTAATTCTGACCTTACACATTCTCTTCGAAAACGTTTCGATAAAGCACTCAAATCGTTTGAGACTAATAGAGAAATACGCGCCGTTCAATCGGGGAATACCAATACTTTTTTCAAGTATTGCAAATCGCGCTTCAAAAGTAATAACTCTAGTCTTCCGGGAATACTAGATGATAAGGGTAAAATTCTTCTTACTGACAACGAAAAAGCAACTGCTTTCTCAAAGTTTTTCTCAAGAGTTCAAACTTCCCCTCTATCAGCACCATTGTCTCGCCCTATGGTCTGCCAAACCCATTTTGATCTACCATCTATCTTTCCTGAACAGATCCTTCTCGCAATCTCACAGTTAGTACCTAAGTGTAATGGTTCCGCTGACAAAATTCCAAATATCCTCTATTGCAAATGCAAATTTTCCGTAGTTATACCACTCACAATATTGTTCAACATGTCTCTCACTTCAGCCACAGCCCCATCTCAATGGAAAACAGCCCATGTTAAGCCCATACCTAAAAAATCGGGAAATACGTCAATCTCAAATCACCGCCCTATATCGCTTACAGTAACCGCATCTAAAATTTTTGAGAAAATTCTCATAAACTCTATAGTTGATTACCTAGACACTAACTCTCTTCTAGATGTACGCCAAGCTGGCTTCCGCAAAATGCGTAGTACCACGACCTCGCTTAGCGAAACTTTATCATTTTATGCCAAACAGCTGGGCCCTGGCAAATCTGTAGATTCGATTTTCTTTGATTACCAGAAAGCTTTCGACTCCATAGATATCAGACTTCTATTGCACAAACTAGCCAATCTTGGTTTCTCTGCGCATATCATCAAATGGTTAGAATCTTATCTGATTGGTAGATCACAGCGTGTTTCTATTGGAAACACTCTCACACCCCCTTCACCAATCAAATCTGGGGTCCCTCAGGGTTCCGCAATTGGCCCGCTGCTCTTTATCCTGTACATCAATGGCCTTGGTAATTGCATCCCAAAAGACGTTGAATACAACATCTTTGCTGATGATCTAAAAATATACGCAACTGTCCCTGATCACTCCAATGACCTGCAAAACGCTATAAATAGCATTGCAAACTGGACCTCCCAGTGGAATATGACTTTGAGTACACCTAAGTGCTCTGTACTTCATTTAGGGCGCCTAAAGACAAGGTCAAAATATACCTTGAATGGTCTTGCCATCTCCCCCTCTGATACTGTCAGAGATCTAGGTATTCATTTCTCTAAGAATTTGAACTTTGGGTATCACATCACACAAATTACTCGTAAGACACGCTCTATGTGTAATCTAATGTTGAGATCATTTCATACTAACTCCCCAGATATTCTCATGAAAGCATATAAAATTTACATACGCCCGCTCCTTGAATCGAGTACGGTAATTTGGAATCCTACTGCTATCGGCCTAGTTAATCGTTTAGAGAATGTTCAACGAGAATTCACTAGAAGAGTTCTCAAGCGTAGTCGCCAGCCCCCTCTGTCCTACCTAGACCGCCTAAAATTACTAAATATAGAGACCCTCGAATATCGCAGGGCTTTACGTGATATGCAGTTTGTTTATGATTCCATTCATGGGCACGCACTGTTGGACACCACTAACCTATACTCACTAGCTCCCTTAGCACGTTCTCTCCGGTTCGCTCATAGCTTGCGCATTTCGATCCCTTGCAGGCTACCAGTCTCGATTTCAACTTGTGCAAGTCGATCCATAACGCTCTGGAATAACCTCCCCTCCCGCCTAGTAACTGCCCCCAAAAACCCCTTCTCAGTAGGGCTCCGAAAAAACCCCAAATTAGTTACGACAACCTCCCGAATCCGTAAGTTGTGATTGTGACACGAACACTGCCTGATTCACCATGAAAAAACTGCTCGATCCTGAGCCGAAGAATCCACCATCATGTCAAGATAATCCCTATCACCCAAATCACCGATGGAGAATAAAGTATTAAGTATTAAGTATATAACTAACGAATTTCATTGCTCATTGGAGATCTAAGAGAAAAGCCAATGTGAGTACTGTAGTCCAAATATCCGAAATTCACTCAATGTGTACACTCATCGTACCACTCACAGCGTTTCACAAGCACAGCGAGAGCGGCCATGGCGTTTGAAAAATTTTCTTGTAGAGTGACGTGCATGAAATCGGAACAAAAGCGCATCGATGCCGCACTCTAAGCTGCACGATGCGCCATGCGAGCGCGCGTTGCGCGGGTTACTGTAACACGAAGGTTCGGGCGCGTCGCGGTCGCTCTTTACATTATCGATTTTCGCCTTTTGTTGATGTGTTTATCGTTTTATTCGTTCAATTCCTGTTACTCGCGATTCGTAAAGGTCAGCTTCGCAGGTACTTCCGTCGATATCTCGTATTGGCCCAGGTGGGCCGTTACGCGAAGGACTTCAAAATTGAAGCATATTCAAAGGTGAGATTTTAGCTTTTAAACTTATTTTTTCATGTCAGAACATTGTCGTAAGCATACTATATGCACGGCGAATTATTAGCGATCATGTTCTTAGGTATATTGACAAAAATGCGGACCTAAACAATGATCAAATCCGTCGAACACCTTCGCATTTCAGCTGGTAATTTACGCTGCGTGCACTCACCCGCGCTCGCCGCGCTGAGGAAGAAGGAGGACGAATAGCTAGGAGAAAGGTAGGACTTCTTTCTATCGATTTTTACTTCGATATTGACGAAATTTTGTCTGGGGTCCAGCGCAGCTTTTGCGCTGGTTTTAGCGTTTTTGGCGTACGGCGGGACAAACCCTGCAGCAGTTCTCGCCCAAACATCGTTTTTTTTTTTGAAACAGCCTCGAATGCAAGTAATACGATATTTCGCGAGCGGCTCAAAAAACTTCTTATACATCTGGTGAAACATCAATCACGCTTGAATCGCCAAAACCATCGATTGTGCTCATAGTTTGCATTGCATAGAACGCATTTTATTCTCTGGTGTTTCCAATAAACTTCCTAAATCAAGCAATTTATTGTTCGCAGATCGCCCCCGCCCATTTTCGTCCCCCTCGAGAGAAGAAATAGTGAAGAAGGAGAGGAATTTCATTCGGAGGAACGAGGTTGGTGTTATTAATGCTACTTATACTGCCAGAACAGTTTTCCTCGAGTAAATAATAATATTATACCGATAAAACCCGATTGATTGCGGTTTTAGGTAGTATTTATGATCACAGTAACATGTGACAGTTGTATCTGGTCTTTGCTGTTTTAATTTAACTTCCCAAATCGTATAATTTATTGTTCGTAGATCACCCCCGTCCGTCTTCGTCCTCTTCGAAATCATACACAGTGAAGAAGGAGAGGAATAACAATTGGAGGGACAAAGTTGGTGTTATTAATGCGATTGTCACATATTCCATCGAGCAAATGATATAATTATGTCGAACTGTTTCAAATTATATTTATGAATACGGTAACACTTATACTTATACTTTATCACCAACGCATTCGCGGGCAGGGATTAAGGAATAATGGCTGGTAGGTTGGTCTTTGGCTCGGGCGAGCTTTTTCGGTGGTTGGTTGTGGCAGTTCCGTGTTACAATCTGATTTTGCACGCCATAGTTGTGTGTATATTTACTGCTAAAATAATGCAATTTATTATCTTTCGCAGTTGTCGCTCGTCCATCATTGAGAGTGAGAAGAAGGAGTGGGAGACTACTACAGTATATCGAGGTTCGTGGTATTTTATGTTACACATTCCTCCGCACAGTGCTCCTCGGGTAAATAATATATTATATTCGAAAAAATTGCTTCGTCACTGTTACTTATGATTCCCACTCAAACACACTCCACAAAACAGATCTCTTGATATTACTATTATACTGGTCAATGACCTGTAATCAACCAGAAATGACCAGTGGTCATTTCTGGTTGATTAAAGTTTCACAAGCCATTTATTAATGCGGTAACGGGCGATAGTTGTGCACGTAGAGCAAGTGCTATTATATAACTAGTGCAAGTAGTAACTAATTATGGCTATTTCCTGTTTGACAAAATATTTATGAATACTGTGCTGTGCATGCTATTTATAGCTTCTAAATTTCTTTTAAAATCGTGAATTCTAAGGATCTCTCGCCCTCTCGCCCGTCTCTCTCCCAACTGAGTGTAGAGGTCAATTGAGTGAGAAGAAGGAGAAATTGAAGAAGGAGAATTGAGGATGTCTGGTACGCATATGTATTGATATATTTGCCACACACGTTTTATATATTTGAATAATTTTTCGTGAAATGTTGGACGCTAAGACTAGTATGAAAAGTGGTTAAAAATAGTATAAATTTAAATGTTTATCCGTCGTTTTGGGCTGGTTCCAGTTCGGCACCATGACCGCGACTGAATAACACGGAGTCGATGATCTCAACAATTTTTTTTCATTTTAAAAATTATTATAGTAAAGTGCATAGTGTTGTAGTACTAATTGTAGCAAACTCGCACTCGAGCCTTGAAATACGCGCGCTTCAGTTTCGCCACTTTCTCCTCATATTCTTCACTTTTAATTTTAAAAATAATCTTATTTTGAATGCATAATACAATTGCGCATTATCACTGCCGTCGTTCGTTTCTCACTCCGTACGTGATAACCGATGTTTAACTCATTAAGGCATCGGCTTTATTTGTGTCTCTGGGCAAGTTACGTTTACAACGTGAGAACCGGGTGCTAGGCACTCGAGAGAGATGACAAATACGTGTACGGATAAGCACGAGCGGGGAAAATGAAGCAATTGGTGGAAAATTTCGACTAAGAAGGCGAGAAAAGTGGGGAGAGGCGAAGGAGAGAGGACTTGATGGCACAGCTAGAAGACAATGAACAACGTGAAGGTGTAATATGAAATGAGAGCAAAAGAGTGAGAACATGAACAGGCAAAGGAACGAGTGAGAGAGTGAGAGGGTCAGAGAGGGAGCGCTCCTCCTTGTGCTTCTACCGTATCCTCTAGGTAGGGATTGAGACCTCCGAGTGACTTCCATCTCCCCCTTCTCTGCACTGCTTCGATTGGAGTTCCTCTTCGAATTGAGTCCATCGCTCCTCCTGCTCTCAATTGATGGGGGGTGATTCTCTCGACCCCGGCTCTGGAGCAGAGTTGGGTGAGATCATGACGGAATGAGTCGGGTTTGATGGGCAATTCGGGATTGGTGAGGGAGGGGAAGAGCCAGGGGGAGGAAGCCGTGAGGGATCTATACTGTTGGAAAAGAGATAGGACGGGGGAAGGGTCCTCGATGGAGACGAAGGTCTCCCTTCCTTCGCCGAATTGGTCGTTCTTGGCCCTCCTCACTCTCACTCCGAGTCTTCCCTCGGACCAATTCAGGTCATCCCATCGAAGGGATACCAACTCACTTACTCTCAAAAGAGCGGCAAAAGCGAGGGCGGCTCCCACTGCAGCGCGAAGAACTGGTAGATCATGGGGATTCTGAGAAGCGTACTGTACAAGTCTATCGACATGGGAACGGGGGACATGGCCGTGGTGGGATACGGTAGTCTGTCTACGGGAGGACTGGTGGACATATGACAATAATTGAGATACGAGAGGGGGTGGGGAGGCGACAAAGTGGTTGAAGGAGGCAGAGAGGGTCTTGAGGGTGGCAAGACCTTTTCCTTCTTGAACTTGCCGTAGAGAGAAGATAACGAGTGAGGTCGGGCACGCCGGGTCGAGGCCCCTCTCCCTCGCGTAAGCTCTGAAACCGAATTTTTATCACGACGTTTATCTATTAACGGGGAAGAAAAAGGGAGGGGGTGTTTCTATATAGACCGCGCTTACCGTAGCTTGTCGAAGCTGCCTGAATACACGCGCATGGTAGAGCTTGCTTTGGCTCCTTCTATCGATTGGACGAGTAGAGGCTGGAGGGAAGGGTCGGTTTGTCCCACCGTACTGTAGATGCTTCTCAGCAGCTCTCCGATTGGGCCTGCATGACAAATCCTCTTACTCATCAACTCGTTTCTTTACAGATACTCTCTTGTGATATGCATTAGACGTTAGTAACGACGGGGGGGGGGGGGTGGAGGATCTTGGGCGAGCGGGTGGGATGTTCCCCAGAACAAAAAGCCTAGAATGGCGTAAATCTGCTCCCGAGAGGTTGGTGAATGGAAGCGTGTGATACTCAGTGGAGTGTGTGCTAAAAGGTGGCTGCGTAGTTTGTTAACAGGGTGGATACGGTTTTGGGTTTTCCGGTTCTGGCTTTGGGAAGAAATTTACGAAAACGGGGAAAAACGCCGATACTTAATTCGTTAAACAACAATTAAAAATGAGAATCTTAAGTGATTATTTGCCAGAATATATTATTCACGAAGGAAGGATGACTCGGGATTATATGATTATATGAGCAGGACCTCGATTGATCAATGTTCGGATGGTATTTCTTTTTGGCTACCGTCTCCGCGACTTCCATAACGTGGATACTGTATTACAAATTTTCGAAATTGAGCAAATTGACTAGGGGTTGCGTGAGCAGGACTTCGGTAAACCATTGCTCGGAGAGACTACGGTAGTTCATGCACGATTTCGCTTTTACCGTAATCCATTTTATTGGGAGGAAATAATTCGTGTGGACAATGGAAATGTGAGGTGCTCATATTGGCACATTTCAATGACTGCTTGAACGGAATTTTGCATTTGAATTTATCTGATGTGTGCCGTGAGGGGCGGAGGATGAGTGCAATGCGTGCGCGTATGCGGTTACTCTTACTCTCACACAATCTCTCATTCACTCTTACGCCCTTTTGCTTTAGGCGCTTGAAATTTTGTGCTTACCTCCGCTTCCTCTGATTATTAGTTTTAAATTTTTGTTTTTTTTTCTTGAAGTTGAAATTATTTTAAAAAATTTGTCGACGCACATGAGACTCCAGATTGTTAGCATACAAGCAAACATGCATGAAAATATGCCCCAAATTTACTATATGCTCGTAATAATTTTTCTTTTAAGCCCAGCGCAACTACTGCATACTATCCGAGCAATAGCTTTTCGAGGTCCTCCTACTCATGCAAACTATTTCCAATTTTGTTTTCGCGCTCTCGATTTATGCTGCAGAACAAATCGACTTCATGTTTTCCTTGCATTTTTTGTTGCGTTTTTAACTTTTTTTTTCATTTTATTTCTTTCGAATTTTCAACCGGATGAGAAAATTATTTTAAATTGTCTTTTAAAAATTCTTTCGAAATAAAAATACAATATATTTGCGGGTGTTTAGGGTAAATTTGATTTGTGATTTTGTGAAATGTATTTGCAAATTGTTATTCTACCTTCATATTATTTGAATATTTTTTATTCTTGTCGTATGATGGATAATATGCAAAATAAGCCATTACTAAAGAATTATACGCTTTCGAGCGAGTTTCGGAGTAGGACAGAAGCATCTAATTTAGTCGTTTTCTTGGATGTGAGAAGCCTTTTCTTGTGCCAAATAAAATTTTGATGCGTTTTTTTGTCAGTATTAAGAGGCATAACAATAGTTTGCGATTTCAAATATTTTTTCAAGTATGCCACTTTTTTCATGCGGTGTCAGCTTTTGTATGATGATTTTCTTATTACCAATTAAGTTGCTAATCAATATTTTAGTGATGGAGATAGAATAAGTTCACATTCTACAATACTCTCATAATAAATAAAAAAAGTTTTTGCACGAAGAAGTGTTTGCTGGCAAGTTCGTCCGACTACCGTAATCCTTTCTTTTCGACTTTGCCGAAATTATCGTGCACCTTCGCGGGGGAATTCCTCCACTACTAGGAAATTGAAATGTCTGTCTGTTGGTGTGTTTTTTTTTTTTTTTTTTCCTTCCGCGTGACGGACAAATTTTTCGTTTTTTCGCTATAAATCGCTTCAAACTCAATCAATCTTCTCAGATCCTTTTGCACATGATAACCCATCTGAAAAAATTTCAAAATTTATTCACCAAAAATCGATAATTTTATGGCCAAGTCGGTAGCGAGCTCGAATTCAAATCCGAGGGTCGCAGGTTCGATCCCCGCCGGTGCATAGTCTTTTGCCGTATTTTTTGCAAGTGTCAAATGTGGCCCAAACCCATTTTTGAGTAACGAGATTCACATTTGAGCATCTTTTGCCGATTTTTGAAGTGAAATATCGATTGATTTCACTCGATTTCACACGATTTCACGAAATTTTCGTACATTTCGCTCGGAATCATTCAACATGCCGGCAAATCTCGCAGGAAGGGGTTTGAAACGAGAGAGCAAGGGGGATCGAGAGGTACTCTCTCACTTTGGCGCACTCTCTCACCCCTGACCCCTTTCTGGAGGCCGGAATCATGCATCCGGAAGCTTCCTAATAAATCGCTTCAAAATCGCTCTATCTTCTCGGATCCTTTTGCATACGACAACAGACCAAAATCCCCTTCACATTTTACAAAATTTAATTGACCAAATCCATAGCCAAGTGGGTTACGCTCTTGACTTACGATCCGAGACCCCCAGGTTCGAACCCCGCCGCGGGCAAAACGTTTGCCGCATTTTTCGCAAGTGTCAGAAGCCATTTTAACACGTTCTTGAATAACGTGAAACACGATTTCACCTGTTTTGTCGAGTTTTAAAATGAAAAATCGAAAATTTTGAAAAGTTTCCAATTGATTCGCAGAGCGTGGGGGACCATAGGAAAAGTGTTTTGCGATGTCGGAAACGTGTCTGAACGTTTTCTAACACGTTTTAACATGAAAAATCTAAAATTTCAAAAAGTTCCCAATTGATTCGCAGAGCGTGGGGGACCATAGAAAAGTGTTTTGCGATGTCGGAAACGTGTCTGAACGTTTTCTAACACGTTTTAACCGGAAAAATCAAAAATTTCAAAAAGTTCCCAATTGATTCGCAGAGCGTGGGGGACCATATGAAAAGTATTTTGCGATGTTGGAAACGTGTAAGAATACGCCCGGGAATCTAACACTCGGTATCCTGCGTTTCCGTTGAGAAAGGCTCGTGACGCTGAGAGCGATCGAAAAAAGTTGCCACGGAGCCACGAAGTGGCGTAGTGGCAACTTTTTTTCGATCGCTCTCAGCCTCACGAGCCTTTTTGCAACGGAATAAGCCAGTACTCTTTCTAGAGATTAACATTCCCCAACATACTAAACTCCCCCTGGACCGTACTTGGAGCCGGTTACCGAGTCCTCCTCCCTGGACCGAACGTCAAGCAAGCTACCGAGTTCCCCCTGGACCGTTCCTGAAGAAGGCTACCGAGGTCCCCCTGAACCGTTCCTGAAGTAGGCTACCGAGGTCCCCCTGAACCGTTCCTGAAGAAGGCTACCGAGGTCCCCCTGAACCGTTCCTGAAGAAGGCTACCGAGGTACCCCTGAACCGTACCTGGAGCAGGATACCGAACTCTCCTGGACCGAACCTGGAGCCAGCTACCGATCTCCCCCTGGACCGAACCTGCACCCAGAACTGTGCATAGAGCGTAGTGTACGCATAGAGCGCAGTGTACGCATAGAGCGTAGTGTATTTAACCTCAACACATCCCGGCTAGTTTATAAACGAAAATTTGCAATTAGGAAATAAAGGCGGGTTGCGAACCAATAACCTCCGGGTCGAAGATACGAGAACTTATTTGGGAGGTTGGAATACGAGGCTCGTGATATCTTCTACAAACGTGCACGCTAATTGCTATCATTACAGCTTTTTTGTTTCTAATTACTGCTTCTGTTATTACTGGCCCGGCCAGTAATAACAGAAGTCTGGCTGTGCCTAATAACTTTTGAATATGAAACGAGACCCAAATTGGCAACTCCTCTGTGTAATTGGTGAGATTCTATGATCATTCAACCGTCGTTATAAAATAAATATTTAACTTTTTACAAATCAATACGATTATTTTTACTTATTTCAATATGAGTGATGAGATATATCAATTTGTACGTGCTGAGAGGATAATTCGATTAATTTCAGTTCAAATCGAGTTAATTAAGAGAGGTATCACCAGAGATTGCAGGTGACTCGGAACATTTTTCGAAAAAGTATTTTCGATTTCGATCAAACTTTTATATAAGAGTACCCAGGACGCTAGGAATTTAAATTTCCAGTCCCAGGTCCGAGAGCCGGCTTTTAGGAAATTACCAATGCCGGAATCGTCATAACTCAGCTCAAACTTGATCTAGAACGATGGCGTTAGGCTTAAAATTTGTAGAATAATTTACCGAACATATTATATGTTGAAAACGAGTGCGAAAAACTGAAACGAAAAAAATTATGATCGAAAAAGTGATTTCGAAAATTTTCAAAAAATGCATGATATCTAAAATGCCAGAACAAGTGGAATTTTATTTCAGAATAGACATTTCATTAATAGACATTTCTTTAACAGCTTGCAGCGGCTCACAAAGTTGTCTGTATTCGCTCCTGAAATGTTGTCATGAACAATCAATTCCCACTTGTCTATAAGATGGCGAAATGCAGTGAAACTATTTTTGCTGAACTTCTACTTACTAATGATGCATAACACAACACTTTTGGAGCGATTTTAGTCAACTCGATTTTTGGACTTTTCTCGATTTTTCACAATCTAATGTGATTTTCGACTTAAGGTCTACCCCTTTTTATTTTTTATTAATTTTTTTTCTAGACAGTATTCGACAAGCTCTTTCATATTCTGAAATAAAATTCCACTTGTTCTGGCATCTTAGATATCATGCATTTTTTTGAAAATATTCGAAATCACTTTTTCGATCATAATTTTTTTCGTTTCAGTTTTTCACACTCGTTTTCAACATATAATATGTTCGGTAAATTATTCTACAAATTTTAAGCTTAACGCCATCGTTCTAGATCAAGTTTGAGCTGAGTTATGACGATTCCGGAATTGGAGCAGGTAATTTCCTAAAAGCCGGCTCTCGGACCTGGGACTGGAAATTTAAATTCCTCGCGTCCTGGGTACTGTTATATAAAAGTTTGATCGAAATCAAAAATACTTTTTCGAAAATTGTTCCGAAATGGTTGATTTTTCCTGCAATCTCTCGTGATACCTCTCTTAAAGGGACCATGCACAGATAGTGAAACACACTTATTTGGTATTATTTTGGTCGACTAATAAAGGGAAAAATAAGAAAAAAATTGTTCGGACCCTTTGGGAGTGGTTTACGGCAACTCCCAGAGGCACACGCTCTGGGATTCGACGTTTCTTAATTTCTTTTCAAAAGCGTCTCGGCTCCAAAAATTTGTGGTGAATGAATGCCTACGATGTCCTGAATGACTACTAAGCAGCATTCAGGGCATGTCATGTTCATTCCTCGAAGTTATGACCACATTAGGAAACGTCGAATTCATACACCACGACAGTTCAACGGCGCATATCCCGAAACACAAAGTTCTGAGAATTTTTTTTAACTATTTTCCCCGTAAGATTGAGCGCTCGGTTTCGGAAATAAGGCGTGTACCCTCTTGCGGTTTCTTTCGTAACGCGGAGCGAGAGGGAGGGCAATTTGATGGGGCGTTAGAATGTTGTCGTCGAGAAGCGGCATACTCTTCAAGCATTGTTTACCCGAGGTTCAGATAATACAAATGACTCCACATATTTCGTGAATTCATATTTGTTGGATACTGTATCTCTATATTTTGCGAGATTACGATATCGTGGTTGCTTATCTAGAGGAGACGAATTGAGCGCTGAGAGTTGGATTTGAAGTTTATGAGCAATTATGTGGTGGATTATCAATCGCAAAAAAATATTGGAATTTTTTTGTTTTCGATAGACATCGAGTTACTACAGTAATGTAATTACTTTCTATTGATTGTTAGTGCAGAGCGATAAATATACTTCTTTGTGTTCAATTAATTTACTTTGAAAATATTTTCAGATGGACCGAGTGCATCCCAGAGGAGGAAATGGAAGTGGAGGAAAGATGGTGAAGCCCTTCCAGAAGAAACACTCAAAGGTGAGAACTGTCTATATTCGCTCCAAATTAATGAATTGAGGAGACGTTAGAAAGTGGCATGAGTCAAATACTTCAATTGGATTCTAAAAATGAGAACCGATCACGTTAAAGGGTATTATAGATCCGTTATTTTAGCACCGAAATCAGCCCAAACCCCAAAAAAAACTGTGAGGAAAACATTTTTTTCTAAACTTATCACTAGTGCAGCAAATAAGTGACCGTGATCACCATGGTGTGTGCGATCGAATAGTTGAATACGCGCGGTTCATTTGTGTTTCGCAATTGAGTAACCTTTCAAAGTCGGATCACATTTTGTTCCAAACGACTGAGAGAGCTAGCAAAAGTGAAAGAGTACCTTTCGAAATTACACGCTCTCTCACTCGTAACCCCTTTCTGTAAGTGTGACCGTGCTGTGGAATGATTTGAAGAGAGTATGGTCGACCAGTCGAAAACTTGTTTCTTCAAAAATGGTTTTGGACAACGTTCCGGTAAATCCTTTGTTCGACAGCCATTCCGGCTTTCGACTGGTCACCTCTAGCAGGGAGAAACGGAAATTGGATGACTCTTCTTCTTGCTTTTTTTCCTGATAGTCAAACTTTTGCTCTCAGAAATTTTAAAAAAACACTATAAAATATTAGTATGATCTGACTTCGGGAGATTACGTATATAAAGGTGCGGGGATATCGGAGCATCATTTTCTCGTAGACTAAAATTACATCACGCATGTTGCAAAATTAATATAACTGATTTACAGAACACAGCGACAAGAGGATATCGAGAGGCTGCGGAAAGGAAGGAACATTCAAGAACAGTTTTGGTGCACGCAATGATAGACTACTTAAGAGACGATTTTGAAGTGAAGCCTCTTCCTACTCACCGAGGACGTAGAGCTGGCAAGTAATATTCCCCTCCCTTTTACATAGTTTGATGTCCTGTTACTCGCCCCTTCTCGAAGATTTCTTTAGCTATTTTTGTTCTATCACACTGTAGTCTATGTACTCTCAACTCACGGAATTTACTGTAATATTGCAATTTATTTTTGTCCATATCGCTAGGTCTCGTTGAGAAACACTTTCTTCCCATTGTCACAACCAATGATAGATAGGAATGATTCACATTGAAGTGCAATGGATTTAGTTCTTCCTTCAAACATATTGATACAAATTCAGGGGAAAATTCGTCTAACCTTCTCCTCTGTATTATCGAAAAGTAAAGTATTTTAGAGAGTGAGAAACTATACATGGAAAATCATCAAGTGTATTTTCGATTCAAGGACTCTGACCAATATTGATTCACACGCTTGCGTGATAATGTTCAAATCGTGTTTTTCATTATATTCGTTGCAAAACCATCAACAAAACTTACCCTTTCCTTCTCTCGTCTCGCCTTTTCCGTTTTCTCTCGCTCTGCTTTAGCTTGTTCGATCTTTTGTCTTTTGGTCTCATCTTCTTTTTTTGCCTCTTCTTCCTTTCTCACTCTTTCTTCGTCTTCTTTCTAAATTAAAATTATTTCCAAAGTAGTAACTTGTCTAATTTATTACTCAAAACACTGGAGTTGGTAAAGTACCTTTGTTCTCGCTGCTCTTCTCGACTTCACTCTTACCAAAGTTCAACCGGCGACGCCGTTGTCGCACTGAATTCGAAGTGAATCATTTTGGACTAGCTACTTGATTAATTGAATTTAAATGAAATTACTATTTGCCTCAATTGAGTGCAAGATCAAGATCATTGCAAGATCATTCGAGTTCATTTCCTTCATCGCGGGCGGTCGATACCTCTTTTCGTCCGCCCCTCTCCAGTCTTCTCGATCCTCCCAACCCGGAACTGGCCAGCCGTGGGAGAAAGGCCCAACCATGGATCTCCCATTCTTCATGGCAACCATGAACGTCCTTTCCCTCGCTACTGACGGGAGATTGACGCTATTCGATCAAGCAGTCATGAAGATTCAAGCGGACGTTATCGGACTTTGTGAAGTACGACGAAAGGAGGAAGGCGCAATTGACCTCACGGACTCTTCTGGAACTCTCTACCATACGGGACGCCTGGATAATCGATCAGCTGGATGTGGATTCTTCGTCCATCGGAGGATGAGATCGAGAGTGGTGAGGTTCTTGACTATTTCTCCCCGTATTGCGATTCTTGATTTCCGCCTTCCTGACAAAGTTCTTCTGCGCCTAATCCAATGTTACGGTCCATGCTCTAATCATACCGAAGATCAATACGATGATTTCTTGACCGATCTCGAAAGCGCGTTTCAAAGTTTAGTACCAGAGCGACGGAAATATCGTAAAGTTTACAAGGTGATCATGGGGGATCTGAATGCAAGAGTGGGAAGTAGACAAGCCGGAGAAAGAGCTTTGGGAAAATTCGGATACGGGGAGCGCAATGAGAGAGGAGAGAAAGTGGTGACGTTATGCGAAAATCTAAAATTACGAATTGGAAATACCATGTTCCAAAAGCAAATTAGTCATTGTCACACCTGGGTCTCCCCCACAGGCACTACCAGTAACCGAATCGATTATATCATGTACCCCAGGGACCTTCAAGTGATGGATGTGGATGTGGTTAATAAGCTTCACTTTATATCTGACCACCGTATGCTGCGCGCCAAATTTCGCATTGAAGGCCGACCGCACGGTCCCCTCGGAGGCGCTCAAAATGGAGGAGTGTTAGATTGTGATCGCTACAAACTACATCTGAGGCAAGAGTTATACGGTACCCCTGTAGACTGCGATTACGCTGACCTAGTCTCTTCCATCCAAAAAGCTGCTGACTCCTCAACTGTCCCCGCTATCGCTGTTCCCCGGTATTCCCCCCGAACAAATAGATTATTCGCTGAGAGATCTCAACTCAAGGCGACAGTGCAGGGAAGGGATAGGATTAGATGGGTGGCAATCAATAAGGCGCTCAGGGGCAGCATTCAACAGGATGCAATAGACCGAATGACTAGGATGGTAGAAAAGGCAGTGGCGGAGGGACGAAACTACAAAAAGGCCATGGGGAAGCAGAGTGTTGGGAGAGAGAGAATAGTAAAAATGCAAGGGAAAGGCGGAGTGGTAAGTACCCAAGCTGAGCTGGAAAAGGTATTCAGAGACTACTACAATGAATTATATCGAGGCGATAGTGGTAGGAATTACAGAGTGAAAGAGTCGGAGGATGAATTCATCCCCATCGGTAGAGACGAAATTGAGAGCGTGTTGAGTGGTTTCACATCGGGCAAATCACCCGGGGAAGATAAGGTAACGGGAGAAATGCTTAAACTGGGGTCCAATATTGTATCACCGTATCTAGCTTCCATCTTCAATAGAATTCTCATAGAGGGTATTATTCCAAGCGGATTCGGCGACAGTCGAACAATATTACTCCATAAAGGCGGGGATAAAACAACTCCCAAAAACTACCGTCCCATATCTCTCCTCCCGGTTATTCAAAAGACCCTCACTGCCGTTATCAACAATAGAATTGGTCGCTCACTCGATGATCAAAGATCGCGAGAGCAACAGGGATTCCGCGCCGGGCACTCCACTGTAGATGGTATATATATTCTCAATACTCTCATCTCAAATTGCAGGGAATACAGGCGCCCTCTCTATCTCCTTTTCCTAGACGTTAGCAAGGCTTTTGACTCTGTCCTGTGTAGTTCCGTTTTATCTGCTCTGGAACATGACGGTGTGCATTCAACGTATACCCGATTCTTGCAGATACTCACAGTTCAGAGTAAAAGTTCCATAGTTGTCAATGGGAAAGCGGTGGAGGTTAACATCGGAAGGGGGGTGCGCCAAGGTGATGGATTAAGCCCGCGTCTTTTCGTCTCGGTGCTTGATACGGTATTCCGCAGGGTAAAATGGGACCGAAAGGGAGTATGTATAGACGGCGAATATCTCTCCCACATTCTCTATGCAGATGATTGTGTAATAATCTCCCATGACTCACGCCAAGTCCAAACTATGGTAAAGGAACTAGAACGGGAACTACTGAAGGTGGGATTGCAATTAAATGGCTCAAAAACTGTCGCTTTAACGACAAATCCAATGGGCAGGCCGGTCGTAGTGGGAGGTGAGGTAGTGCAAACGGTAGACAAGGTGGTATATCTGGGGCAAGAAGTCACTCTCGGTCCCAATAGGTTTGTGGGAGAAGTTCACAGGCGGGTTAGAAGCGCGAATTGGGCATTTTACAAATACTCCGAATTCTTTCGGAAACGTGGGTCCCCCATGTCACTCAAAAAGCGCCTTTTCGACGGTGTAGTTCTACCCGCACTCTTGTATGGTTCCGAGACTTGGTACCTCTGTAAACGAGAAAAACAAATTCTTTCCGTCGCTCAGCGCAAACTAGAACGCAAAATGATTGGAATTACCGTATTTGATCACGTCACAAATGAGCGGATCCGTGACATCACTAAATTGAAGGATGTAGTTAGAGAGGCGGAAAGACGGAAATGGATATGGGTAGAAAGAATCTCGAATCAAAGCCATTATCGGTGGAATCGGAAGATGCTCGATTGGACCCCAAGAGGGAAGAGGAAGCGAGGCCGACCGGCAAAGAGATGGAGAGATGATTTCGTCAACGCTGCTGGACCACAATTCGTGCAACTCGCAAGAAACGATCGCAAGCAATGGAGATCTCTCATGGCAACCCAGCTTTAACACCCAAAACCAGCTGATAAAGTTGTTCAAATGTAAATGTAAATGAGTGCAAGATCTAGCAACTATGAAGATGAGCATCGCAGCAATCCATTTAAATGCCCCCTTCTGTTTTGGTACCATCCCTATAACGCAGTTCAAACTACAGAGTAACACTTTCGATTGGGACAATTATCTCCTACAGTATACATGAATGATCACTGTAGAAAGGACGAGAGAAGAGTACTTTTCATTTCTAACATATTTCAATTGGGCGGGCGGTCGGATCACGTTTACGGGGAGGGTTTCTCTCGTTTAATGAAGATGGTGAGAGAAACGAGTCAATCATCACTAAAAATCAGAACAGACTTATTTATATAAAATTTCCAAAATGTGTTTTAATGAGTTTATTTAGTTACGTGTCCCTTGAACATTCACTGTTCGATCCGTACCCTTACCTCTACATCTTCCTTCTCAGCATCGACTGTCCCCCGAGCTGCAGTTTGGCTTCGCTGAACAAGTAAAGTTAAGTGACGTATTAAAATAGGAGGAAGGAAGCAAGTTGATGATGTTCACTTACAGTTACGGGCCGTCTGGACGCGCCGAGACTAGCCATCGACCACTCAAGACGAGGAAGAAAAGGAGAAGTGAGGGGGAAAGAGAGAGACGAGAGTGGAGAATCAATTAACGTAATCAAATCATTAGAAATGATTAGGGTTACACAAAGCGCGATGAGACTATAGACTGGAACTTCAATGTAATTAGGTCCCTTTGTTTCTTTGAGAACTACATCTCGGCCGCTGCACTATGCTTAGGGTCCACAACGTCCGCCCACTTATCGGGCACCCGGATTTGACAAAAAATGAGAATTGGAGTGCACAAGCGTAATTCGCAACGTTATGACGCATATTATGGCTTGTTTTGGAGCTCTTTGAGAGCGCAATCGATTGCGCCTATATCAGAGTCGAGCAGAGGACGTGGAGGTATCGAAAAAGTGAAAATTAATTTCGAAATCGTCGAAATTGGGCTTAACAATCAACTCTCAACTTTTGATAGACCCGCATTCTATTCTCTTGATTTTTCTGGGAATATTACAAGAGAAAAAGAAATAAAAATCGGCGACTCCGAATTGTGCATTCGTTTGCAAAAAATAGTGCGTAAAAATGGGGATTTTAAGAGTACGAGAGTATCAACATTACGTTTTACTGCAAATAGCACTAGTTTTCACAAAATGGGAATCGAACCTGCGACATCCCGTTTACAAGGCAAACGCTCATCCCACTGCGCTATGCTAACAGATAGTTGCTCTCAGCAATTGCGCGCTATGCTCCTGCATTCCCTCCGCACTTTGGCAAGTGCAATCCTCCAATTTGAGACGCTATTGTACTCTCCATACCCTCATTAACTACTTATCTTCTGGCATGCCATCAAAATATCTCCAATTAAGCGCGCTATGCCCGTATAAAGATGTGGGAATAGGCTCCGCCCCTCCCCCCTCTCGTCGCGTCTTCTCTCCCTCTCACAACAGTCGAACCGCGCGTGGTTTTGGAGGTGTAGCTCGGTTCAAAGATAAGATATCGACCTAAATCCAAAAGATTTGTCTTAATGAGACGTGTAGGTACATTTTAACACTACATTCAACCCCAGTCAGTCAATTCCGCTGACCACGTTGTGGCCCCTAACTATGCTGAAAAATTTGGGGGATTCCTTCCCTTGTTTTGAGGGAGGAGAAGGGTTGATAACCCGGAAATTTCTCATTTTTTTGGAATTTCTCCTAATCTGAGACGAGAGACTTCTCTTGTCATTATTTCTCTCATATTCGGAGTGACCGAGTCGGAAAACGCCTCTAATTGTAAGATTGCATACAGTGCATCTAAAATAAACTTTATATTTGATCTCGTAAATATTTCCCATCTATTGTATAATATTACTGAACTGATTAGATTTATTTTGAATAGATTGGGACTGATCAACGTGTCTCAAATTTATCTCTATAGCACTTTCAGGTGTATGTACATCCTTTATTAGAATCTCGTTTACTCAATTCGATTAGCACTTATTTAAGTCTCAGCTTTATTTGCACATTAAAAATTAAGAAGGCGATCGACATTTTCAGATCTTAGCGAAGAAAGATTTGTGAACTACCAAATCCTTTGTGTTTCGGATGGATTCGATAGACGGGCAACCTGTAAATAATGGATACCTTTATGTAGATTTACAAGCTGAAAGAGAGGTCGATCAAGGACAGAAACTAACCAGCGAGTCTCATTGTGTATTCCAATTCTTGTCTCAGAATGTCGATAACATGAGCAACTCCCGATTCACCCTGAAAAGAAGGAGGTCATTTCACTGGTAGTTAGAGGAAAGAGCATAATAATTCTGTCGTTATTGAGAGAGAGAATAGTAATATCGACTATTTCCAATGTAAATCTTCTCACAGCAACAGTCAATCCCCATAGAATTGGTCGACCGATGAATACTCCCGTTGCTCCAAGAGCAAGAGCCTTGAAGACATCTCGACCATTTCTAACTCCCCCATCCATCCAAACTGGAACCTAAACAAACTGGAATCAATGTGTTAAAGGAAACTCACTTTTATATTGCATTAATTGTTTGTTTCCTATCATTTTGAGGTGTCAAAACTCTCCTCATTTCGCATACTCTCTGGATCGATCGATTCGTGAGAGACAAAGAATCCGGCATTAGTGTCGAGTGTTCATACCTTTCCCTGTACCGCATCGACAATCTCCCTGAGAATGTGGATAGTGGCGGGTCCCGAGTCGATCTGTCTTCCGCCGTGGTTGGATACCTGGATACGGTAGTTTCTATTTATCGATCGATTCATCGATTTCTCACAATGACTCCTTTGACGCCGCAATTGACTGCTTCGATGGCATCTTCAGCACGCATAATTCCCTTGACGATGACAGGAAGATGAGTCGATCTGATGGAAAGACTACGGTATCGATCGATGAATGACTACCGTACTTTGCCAGTTCTCTCACGTCTTTCCAGGTGAGAGTGGGATCGATCTGACCAGCGACGTAGTGCATGAAAGCGGAAGAGGAGGAAGTCGCCTCGGGCATTTTGGTTTGAGAGACCGAATTGAAATTCGCCATTCTATAACCAATTTTATTTAAACTATCAGAAAAACAAATTCTTATTTTAGAACGTTCTTATGTCGATTGTAAAATGTCTGATCTACTCTGATTTGGTAACAATTTTAACGAATCAATCGTCAATATACATTTGATATTCGTATTGTCTCACTTGAGATTAGGTGGAAGTTGGAATCGATTCCTCGTATCTTTGAGTCGTCGACCGAGAATGGGAGTGTCCACTGTGAGAACTATTGCAGTGTATCCTAAAAAGATATTGAATTCAAAGGAGAAGATATTTGAATTATAAAGAAGGTCAAACAGATAGATCCACGTCCTATTCTCACGATCAAACTGGATATTCCGAGGAACTTTGAGAGCTAATTCTTCGAATCTCACCTGCTTTTTCAGCTCGACGAACGATTGAATTTGTGAGTTGTCGATCCTGGTAGACGTACAACTGAAAAATTAATGAAATATCCAGTTTTTTCCAACATTTCCTTCTCTCATTTCATTTCAAACATACATAAAAGGGTCAGAACGAGAGAGTGTGTGAAAGTGAGAGAGTGCCTCTCGATTTTACACGATCTCTCAATCCTGACCCTTTCTTACTGGACTGTGAATGTGAATCAAAAATGCCCCTAGGCTTCCCAGGTCTCATAATTGTGACTGACTTGAAACCACATCGGATGTTGTCCCGCCTCTTTCTTCATGTCTTCCAATGGAGTTGTCGACCACGAAGAAGCAATCATTAGAGCTCCCGATTCTTTCGACCCTGAGAATAAAGAGAAATTCATGATTTCCGAAAATCCGACTAGATCAGATGGAAAACGAGACCTATGAACCATTTCACAAAAACGCCAAAGACCGTCGCACATTTCCATGCCATTTTCGCGCTCTCTAACCGTCTTCCTCAATTTGAATTGACTGTCCAGAATGCCGTATCTCGGATAGCCCCAATTACGATGTTATTTCTTTATGATATCTCTAAAAGTAATTGATAAATTACCTCTGACAGTAGCCAATTCTCCTTCAGGATGGGCCATTCGATGAAATGCAGTGGGAGCAACGGCGATTGGATGAGGAAGAGAATGAGAGAGGAAAGAGGAAGAGAGAGAACAGAGAGAAGCGTCACGGAGACAGAATGGACGGATGGTGTAACTGACCAAGGGAGGAGTCATTATTAGGCAATCCACTGGAGTCTCAGCTCAGTTATATTTGATCTACAACTTTGTACGGTAGTACCTCAAAGTGTACTATTTTTTTTGGAAATACACATTATGAAAATTTTGTGAACATTGGACCGAATCATGCTGTACAAAGAAATGAGAAGACTTGGCCATTTAAAAAAAATGAATGGCTGTTCCCGAAAACTTCTTACATTTTAGGGTAGTGCCCTTGGTACGGTATGGGATTACGGTATGTTTCCCACTCACTCATCAAATGCTCGTTTGTTCTCTCTGAGAGTGACTTCATCTTCAGCTCCTCCATTGTAATAATCACGAGGATGAACAGGAAGAAGAGAAGTCGCTGATTTCTCGTAGTCAGAGATTGTGAGAAGACCAGAGGGAGGAGGAATCATTCTGAATCCAGATTCATTTACTATCAACAGACTGAATAATGGACAGAGAAGAGTAATTGACGAAATCGAAAAAGTAAATCACCAGCAAACGTATCATCAAATATTTCTCAATTCTAAATAAAAATTGAAGTTTTAAAAAAACACAAGAAATAGTAAGGAAAAAGCCGCGACATAAACGAAGGAAATAGTCTTGGTCATTCTAAGAGGGAAAAGATTCGCTCTGTTTCGATGTGCGATATTATCAGTGAGACGGAGATTGATTACTCTTTATCATGAGAGGGAAGAGAACTATCACTGATCATAGTACAAAGAATGGTGATGGTACCTAGAGTACATCGAAGGAAAACACAACACTTCGCAGTAGCAACTATCATCAGCATGCATTTGTGATACAACAGATAGAATGAGGCTATGAGAAACGGAATCCAATCGATAACTTTAGCATAAACCGTATGAGAGAGGAGATTACGGTCATCGAGTAGGTCAAAAGGGGAGATTATTCTATAAGTTAATACATGTAAAACGCATTATAACTTAGGAAAGAATTAAGTGGGTGAATACGAGTAGCGTTCAACTTGATCAATACTCTCAATAAGGAGAGAGAAAGAGTAATGAACAAATTGAATGCTACTCGGTGTGGTCATTTCATATGGGCCGTTTAGTTGGTGACGAGAGTGTAGATGAGACCGTAGAGATAATAGAAGAAAGAGATGAGATAGAAGGCCAACTTCACCCACGAGACCTTCATGCAACGGTTCAGCTCAACTCTGAAAACAACCACTTATATCTACTTGTTCCTTTCAGCCACAAATAAATTTTTAAAAAACACAGTCGCAGTTATTTCTCTAGATCAGATGAGCGTTGTGGAGAGTTTATACAGATCAAATATTAGAGTAACAGACCTATTCAGAATTGTGGTGGGATCGTAGATGCCGGGGCCCGACATGACCGGTCGCTTCGAGTATCTGAACAGCACGCAAATGGCCACTGCATTACTTATTGATAGACATTTTCAGGTTGCAACCGATCGGATAAATGGAACCAGTTGAAAATTGAAATGTCATCAGGTGGGCACTAGTTTACTTTACCTATCCAAGCAAACCGAGCTAACCCTGGGTGGAACCATCATTCATCATCTCACTGTGTGAATCTAGAGGTCATCTATTGTGGTCCGGTAAGGTAAACTAGTCCCGTTAGATGAATGAGAATAGTGTTCGACTAACGTGTAAGCGTGGAAGAGAACGAGAGGAACATTGGCGACCGTCGCGATGATTTGCATGGCGACAATGAAGAAGATGGTCATGATGGCATGCAAGATGTACTCGGGAAGGACGAGCTGCAATCAATATTTATAGATTAGATGATAGAAAAATGTACGTGGTGGAGTTATTGACAACATCCTCCTCTTCAACCCAGCACAAATATAAATTAAATTTGCATAAAGTAAAATTAAATATAATAACTGACGATGTTGAGACTCCTGCACTGCTCGATCGGGTTCTTGTAGTCCGTCTTGAGCTCATCGATGCAGATCACCTAGAATAATATCATTACGGGCTCTAACAGTATATCATTGTCGATCAAAACCAAGTGCGCAGCATCAAATGATGAATCATGAAGATGACTTCGTCAGATGATAGAAGAAAGAGTGAACTCACGGTGTAAATGGCGAAGAAGATGCAGAAGGCAGCTACGATGAGTGCCATCAAGTAGCAGAACGCCACGAATGTGAACGCCATCTCCTAGGCAACCACGAACGATAAGTGAATGACAATGGCGCTAATGAGTATTACAATTAGTTCGGGCAGACAGAGAAAGTGAATTACACTTGGGATGGCGGAGTCACAATTCCCCTTGCGGATGGTCACAAAAACAGCTAACGCGAGTTGAAATAACAGCGAGAAAACGCGGAATTTCGTGACGCGAGAAAGTTGGAACTGGATACAGTAACCTGCTTAAATTAGAGTTCGCAAGACCCATGTTTCAGATATATGATTTTCGAAGATTTGTATTTGTTGTTACGCGTTTATTTATTATATTACCCTTATTTTTTTATGTTTTTTTAAATGAAAATGTTATGGGGTTTCCATATACACGGCAAATAAGTTGCATCAGTATTCGAGGTGTTATAAATGTGACACGGAGCAACACGCCAACCCTAAATTCTACTGGTTACTGTAGTTTCCTTTCAAAATTCGCATTTCGTTGCTTCCGGTTTAATCACGGTTCCACTTCTTGTCTGTGTCTTTTTCGTATCGGAAAGAGTCTGCTCGCTGGGTTGCACGATCTTAAGTTAACACAAACATTTGCTTGCAGCTCGGTTGGCTGCACGACTCGGTTATTCTCATTACTCTAACAGAACATGACAGAGGAACTAGAGGTACGTCTAGTCAGGCGATAACTGTGTTATTGATTGATTTAAGGTCCTGAATCGATTCTGTAAGGAGTTGTATGAGTCGACTAACCAGGAATCCCGCTTGCAAGCGGAGAGAAACCTCCAAGAATGGTCGAATACGCCGGAATGGCTCCGATTGAGTACGATGTTACTCGAGAGAGGCGAGGTGAGCTCGGAATCAGTGTCAGTTTCGATAATTAATTGTCCGTTCAGGTTCCCTACGGTCCGCTCGTCGCCAGTAACACTCTTCTCAAACTTCTCTCCAACAAGACCAGCATCAACACGGAACAGAGACTCGAACTCTGTTAGTTTCGTTTCCTTCTTTCACTCTTTCATTGAATATTTCAGCTCGTTTCGTGCTGAATCAACTGGGAATGAGGGCTCAGTCACTGCCTCCTTATGTCGTCTCCTCGTTGTGTCAACTCTTTTGCAGAGTCACAAAGGTACTACATTCAATTATTATAATTTTTGAACAGCAGCAACGATAATGGAATCTTCTTCAGATTGAATGGATTCACATGGACGACTCGCAGCAATTTCCCTTCAAGGAGCCGATTGAGAGCATCATCAAATCCATTTCACTCGTCAGTTCATTCAATCATCTCACGAGAACTCATTAAGCCATCTGTATTTCTTGTCGGGTTAACGACTTCCTTGCAGGAGAACTCTGGTGAATCTTTACTCGCACTCCAGATTCTCTCACTACTCATTTCCGAGGTACGTCTCATGATGAAACACAAGGCAAATGCGCAAGTTTCTCTTTTGAAACAGCGAAGGAAATTTTCTTGCTAAAATAAATGATAGGTGTATCTTTTCTTTCAGATGAACTCTGCAGTTGGCATGGAAAGCATAACAAAGCACAGAAAGACTTCCTCCACCTTCAGGTACAGTTGTTTATCGATTGATTATGATGTGCATCGTCTCCACTATTCGTCTCTCTTATCTGCCCTTCTCTCTCTAATCCTCTCAATTGCAGAGATGCATATCTCTTCAATATCTACGAGTCCACAGTATCCCATCTGAGAGATGCAGCAGCGAAGGCCAATCTCCAGCCATATGTGAGTGCACTGAAAAAGCAGCACAGATTTGCAGCAAGAACCTCGTACATGTTACGGGGAACACCGGCACAGTTATGGTGTTGTATCCTCTAATTTGCTCGGAGCTTTAGAATGGAGAAATTTTTAAATAAATGCTTGTTGCGTGACACTAGATTTTATGTGTGGAGACACGGGAACTCTAGCGTATATTTGCGGCTAGAACTTAGGGCAGTATGCAGGAATACCACAGCAAGCACCCTCAACCCTTGCTGCAAACTTGCGCAGGCGCGGAGAAAATAAGTTTAGCAAACTTACCGGCAATTTGCTCGATCCTTGGCCGAACTTGATATTTTAGTTGCTATTTTAGTTTCTCAATTTGGTAAGCCTCAATCAAATTGCCCGATACAAAAAAATAGCTGCCCTGGTATTCCCCGCAACTTGCACGAGGTGAAGTTTCTTGCACAAAATTTGCGCTAGCTTTTCCGTGGATGACGAAGGATGCTCAGTGATTGCAGGGTAATATTACGGCAATTAGTGTGGTAAGTTACCAGAAGTACTCAAGTAAGTTACCTTTATTGTTGCAGTAATATTACTTTTTACTTACTTCGCATTTGTAACTAACTAGAAACTTACTTTGTTACTGCTCTCGAAAAAAGTAATATTATTTCAATATTGCTACAATGTTACTTTTGCTTACTTTTTACGCCTTTTTAGCAAGCACAAATTAAGTTACAGGGATATTGCTAAATTGTTGTAATAAAAAGGTAATTTACCGTGGTACTTCTGGTAACTTACTTTTCGGCAAGTTAATTGCAGTAATATTACCCTACAATCTCTGAGTGTTCAGTAATCGATTCAACTTGATGCATTACAGTATCCAGTTGTGATGGCTCTTCTCGAACTCAATCTGAACTGTCTCCTCTTCGATTTCATCGGTTCTCTGGCAGATGAGACGAGCGAAGACAATTACAACGTCCAAGTTCCGACAGTGTGGAGAAGTGGTGAGATTATTGAGTGATTGAAATGGAAATGCTTGAATTGTGATTTCATTATAAAATCTTCTTCTCAGCATTCACTGATGGATCGGTGATCAAACTGATGACACAATTGTACATTCAACTGCCGGAGAAGTTCACCGAGAAGGTTCATTCACTTAAAATGATTATAAAATATTTTTAAAAAGTATACCAATAAACTCACACATAAATTTTTTTTTAATATTAAAGTGTTACGCTTCCTCTTTATGAGTAATATGGATGTGGAAGTGACTCTTATCATTTCCCTTCAGATCATGGGAGTTCTCGTTCAACTCGCATCCATTCGTCGAACTCTCTTCAATGCGGGAGAGAGACAGACTTATCTGGAGGAGTTGGTAGTCGGCACGAAGCTCATTATGGACAATCCAAGCAAATTGAGTGATCAGGTGAGGAAAGGAGAGAAAATGGATGGAATAGCTGGGCATTACCAGAATGTGTAGGATGAATAATTATGTCTTATTGATTATGATTTACTAGTGGGCCCAGCAGCGAATGACTGATTTCTTCCGGCAACAGTCTTCTATCTATTCATTCGAAGAAAATTGATTTTTTTAAATTACAGGGAACTTTCCACGAGTTCTGCAGACTCGTCGCAAGACTCAAAGCAAACTTCCAATTGTGCGAATTGATCAAGGTGAGTCAATGCCTTCTGGATGTATTGTGTCTGATTCGACTGATGATGGATGATTCATTCTAATCTCCATTGTTTTCAGGTTGAGGAGTACAAGCCCATGATTCGTCTTCTCGCAGAGTTCACAGTACAGAGTCTGAGGGTCAGTTGATATCGATCGAATATTTATTGAATAGTCTCCCCTGAATTCCTGATTCTTATTTTCGATATCCACCGAAGTCTCCTTGGGCACTTGAATGTTTATGGTGGTGATGGCTGTGTTCAGATGGTCGACTTCTCTCCCAACAGCACTTACTATCTGCTCTGCTTCTGGCATCGAATGGTCACGAGTGTTCCCTACATACGGACACAGGATGAACACCAAGTGAGATGGGGGGTACAACGGGAAGAGTAGTTAGTGTCGGAACAATGTCGATATACGTCTACCTTTAGTCGTCTTACTATCGATTAGTTAGTAGGATTTTCACTCATTTCCTCTCTCATTTTTCAGTTGGAAGTCTATTGCCCTGAGATCGTATCTGCTTTCGTTGAATCGAGAATCGCCTATGTGGAAAAGGTCGTCACGTGAGTTTTTTTCTTATATTATTTATTCAATTTCACAAAAATGGAACACATTTCAACGAAACATTTGTAATCAATTTGTGAGTAAACATGGTGAATCAACAATAAGACATCTTTCTGTGTATACATTACTTTTTTTAAAATATGTGACTGATTCAATCCCATTCTTCTTTTGAGTGAGGGAGTGGACGATCCGATCGACGACCATGGCTCTTTGATGCAGATATTCGAGCAGATTATATCGATTATTCGATGTGATTACGAGAAGACATACAGACTACTCATCGCCCATTTTGATGAGAATGCACCCATCTACCAGAATGGAAATGACAATGTGAGCTGGGAAGAAGAACAAGTGTTGGCATAGTTTATAGGGTTCCTTAATAATACGCGAAAACTCAATTTTAAAAAGCGGAACAACAACAATTCTGTTGCTATGCTATAGCATGCTACACATTTTATATCTCTGGTTTCCTGTATCATTAGGGGACCGTAATAGTACTTGATGTGCCAATTTCCTGCTAACAATAATGTTTCTGAGTGAACTCTCTATTCTTCTCTTTCTCTCTCTCTCTCTCTCTCTCTCAGGATGTCTCCACTCGTATCGCCCATGGTCGTCTAGTATGGATCGCCACTCTAATGGGAACTGCAATCTTTGGAAAGTCGACGTCATCGAATAATGATGAACACGATAAGATGGATGGAGAGATGCTCAGTCGGTGAGGAGAGAGAAACAAAGATACGGGCAGATAGAGGGCATGGACAGCATACTTATTTTTGTTTGTTACATTTTTGTAGCAATCAGTTATGTATCGCCGAACCATCGATCTTTCCAGTTCACGCCTGATCCGTTATTCTTATTAGTAGTAAAGTGTGTCTGTTGTTCAGAGTGATTCGTCTGATGCAATTGAATGACTCTCGTCTCGAATTTCCCACATCCGTCGATGCCGATCCTGGAAGAGGAAGTGTGAGAATGGAATATGCATTCATGCATGTACTCGAGAACTTCCGAAGAGGATACATTATGGATCAGGTGAGAAAGGGGTTCTGATTTTGAATTTACAATGATGGTCGGAGTATTCGATAGCCCTCAAATGCAAAATAGTGAGAATAACAACGTATTCGTAAGAATAATGATCCTTGAGAATTACGACAACTGTTATATTCTTGCTGATTATATCTTGATTCTCTTGAGGTTTGTCGTACGTCTGCCATCTACGAGAAGTTGCAACAGCAATTGAATATCGCCGACGAGAGTGACATTCTGGGAGTTATCGTTCAGAAGATGTAAGTGATGAACGGTTATTTACCTGCTGTATGAATATAAGAAAATTTGTAATATGTAATTTGTATTTCAACATCATCTTCATTTCAGTATCACAAATCTCAAGTTCTGGGCGACGAACGACCGTATCCTCGATTTGACTCTCGCCCTTCTCAAGGATCTCTCACTTGGTTACACTGCAGTGAGAAAACTATTCAGACTGCCCGACATCCAACTTCTACTCAATAATCACACGGTATTATTAATTTACGCAATTTACATTAAAGTAGTGGATAGTCACCCATTCATCTTGTTTTTTTAACAACCGTTTTTCGTATTGTTTTATCGCGAGGACTGTTCACAAGTACTCTTACATGAGCAGAGTAAGTAATTCTCATGTTCCTTCTTCACAGGCCGATCATTTCTCTTTCCTCGGTACGGGAACTTCTCTCCGATCGATGAAATACAGAACTACATTCTACGAAGCATTGACGAGACTCCTCACTACCGGTGAGTATTAATTGTCGTTTATTTATTTTCTCTCTTTTATATGCGCTCCAGTTGACAATGGATTCTCATTCATAATTGCAACATAAATAATTATATTCTAATCAGATTTGAACGACGATGACGAAGTCTTCACCCGATTCATCGCCCCTCTCAATCGTATGTTTAATTGCAAATATAATAATGATGTATGTGCTTCATTTAATGATAGTCTTTCTCTGCAGAGACGATGCGACAAATTGTGGATGCATTCAATTCGAATGGAGTCGATCAGACACAACTGCAGGTGAGAAAGAGAGACCTTAGTAGATCGAATAACATTAAAAATGAAATTAAATATTGTAAGTAAGAAATGTAAGTAGTAAGATTAATTGTTAGCACTCATACCCTTGTATGACTGAATACTTCCTCTCCTTTCAGTGTGCCATAATTGGAATGTGTCGAGACGTGAGGGGAATTGCCACTGCATGCACTACGAAAGCACTCTACCAGATTCTATTCGATTGGCTGTGGGTTTATGAAATTGAGAGAACTATCGAATCACAGTGGATAACATAGTAATATTCAATGATGGAGAAATTGACGATTTACATTCAGGTATCCCGATATGTTCGAAGTGATGCTCAAGGCAGTGGAGACGTGGCCAGAGAAGGCTGAGGTGGGGCAAATTTCGTGTGATTAAATTATCGGAATGGCGATTCACACAATTTGAATTATTTCATTTTCAATCAATTTTCAATCCGTGATTTGTTTTACGGCTAGTATTGCAGGTGACAACTCCGATCCTCCGTTTCATCGGTGAACTCTGCCAGAATAGACAACAGAGACTCAAGTTCGAGATGACGTCATGCAGTGCAGTTCTACTCTTTAGAGAAGTATCCAAGATCATCGTTGCTTACGGTGAGTGGACTAGAGGAAAGGAGAAATGGCAATCGAGAGTTGCAAAAATTTTTCATGAAATTCGGAGGTCCGAGTATCTATTGTTGAAACAGTGCTGGCGGTCTGCAATTAGAAAAAATATTTTGAATTTGTAGTCCATTACCGAGTATGATAGAGATTATTTCTTTTACTTCAGGTAATCGATTGCTTGCTCTTCCGGAAGTATCGAAGGACGACGTCTATCGATTGAGATTCAAGAACATGGGAATATCATTCTTCATTCTCAAGGTGAGATTATTTCGCTGTGTCTTGCATCCCCCAATTATTTACTCTTTTCCTTTCATTCTAATCAATATTTGTCAGTCGTGTCTCGTTGGTGCGTACGTTCCCTTCGGTGTCTTCCGACTCTATGGAGACACTTCACTCCAGGTGAGGAGAAAGAGCGATATTAGACGAGTATTTTGGGAGGGGGAATCATGGATCGGTATTACTTTGTTTTAGTGGACCAAGTATTTCCGGATAACCCTTGGGTGGGATCCTCATTCATCGTCTCGCTGCGTCAATCTAGCAGTCACCTCTTGTGGTCAGATAAAGTAAACTAGTGGATCATTGTTCCTTTCCAGGATTCGCTCGATATGTTCGTCAAATTCTTCCTTGCCATTCCCGAGGCTGACTTCCCTGTCAGTTTCTTTGTTTTATTTAATAGAAATCTATATTACGTACGAAGTGACGTTTGTTTATTTGTATTTCTTTGAATATTCGTGATTCACTCTATACCTCTCTCCCCTTCCAGTCGTACACGAAGATCTCGACAGCGTACTACCATCTGCTCGAGGCAGTGTGCACTGATTGCATGCCATTCGTCTCTCGACTCGATCCTCAAGTATTCGCTGCCATTCTCAGATCTGTCCAATCGGGAGTTATGAGTATTGGTGAGTGGAGGAGAGAGACTGAATGGAATGAAGAGAAGGGGGCGAGTGGCGAGGAAGTCACCACAACTCACATATCCCGATCTTTTTTTAATATTTGGTTGGAGTTTAGTTTTCATGTGCTACATGGTAATACTTCAAAACTATAGTCAAAACTTGCCTAACCCGCCTGGAAAGCGAGAGTAATGCGAGGTTGATGAAGAGTGAGATCGATGTTGAGAGATTAGTTGTCTTCTTCTCATTCACTCAATTCACTCCATTTTCAGATCCGACAGTGATAACTTCCGCTTGTTCGTCTCTCGATCTCATCCTCAATTTCCTGTACAAGAAACTGACTCGATCAGTGGGAGCGTCTTCTGTCGGAATTGAACCAGATGGAGATGGATGCATACAAGCAGTCAAGAATCATCCTGATCTACTATCGGAGGTACGGTAGAAAGGGAGTGGGACGCGGTAGATGGAATTAGGATGATAATTTATGAGAAGACTTTTCGGGTATCAATTTTGCGAGGGATAAGTATTGAGAAGTAGATATATCGATAGAGGATGCAACCTTCTTCTCTTTCAGTTGCTCTCTGCCACAATGTCTGCACTCATGTTCGGAGAGGTCAAATGTCAATGGAGTATGAGTAGACCACTGCTGGGATTGATGCTACTGCAGGTAAGACGGGAGAGAGAGATTGTTTTGTTATTTTTGTTTCCGTATCTTCGTCGTATGGGGGTCACCTACATGTTTTGTCTCTTCCAGGAGGAGTGCTACACGGCATTCAAGAATGAGATACTTGCGCAGCAGCCTCCGGAGAAGAGAGATCACTTTAGAATGGTGAGAATGAGAGGGATACAGACATACGGGCAGATAGCATCTGCAAACTATCAGACAGACAGGAACTCTATGAAAAATGGGTGAAAATATAGAAGATGAAATTCGTGACACAATTTTATATTAATTTTTTAACCTTGTATTTTTAACCATAGTAAGCTGTATCAACTCAAATTGCAGGCATTCGAGGCTCTGATGGACGGTATCGAGAGGAATTTGACAGTGAAGAACAAAGATGCATTCACTCAGAATCTCGCCAAATTCAGAAGGGATATCGTCGAAATTGTGAAAGGAGATTACATTCCATCGAGTAATGTCAACTCGATGGTATAGAGTGAGTGACCTACTTACTCCCTTCCCTCACCCCTCTCCTCTCCCTTAATTTATGTAATCATTCGAGTATTCGCTTCTCTTGCAATAACTACTCCATTTACTGTGTATATCACTGTGTGTAGTGTGAATCCATCCGTGTTCCATTCCCTATGTCTCCCTATCATCTCGAAGCTTGTAATTTTTATATCACGTGATCTCCCATCGCTCCATTTTACATATTTCATGTTTCTATGTCAACCCTGTCCATAGGGCAATCGATAATGTCTACACGGCCTGCCTACCGTATTCCTTCCATCTCGCTAACTGCAGTATAACCCACTATTCTCTCATGCTGTCTCATACGGGATGTAAACATACTCCTCCTTCCTTGTTTATCCACTTCTTTTTTTGTTTTGGTTCGTACCTAAGATCTATGCTAGTTAGCCCATATTCCGAGTAAGAAATATTATCCGATTGTAGCCAAACTTATTCTTGTCTCATCCAGTTATAAACCTGCCCTCTTTTTCTTCTTCTTATTGATACAAAGAAACATAAAAAATTTATTTAGACTATTTCGAAGCGAAAAGAATCCGTTTGCATAGACGAGAGAAAGAAGGGAAAGCGAGATGAGAGATTAGGAAGAAGGAAGGAATGTTAGTAGAATGAGACGAGAGAAGAAGAAGAAGGATACGGCAATTGACTACGGTACAATTAATTATCGATCGATGATTGATAGTACATGATAGATATTTCCAGATTGGTCTAGAGAGAGATAAAGCAACGAACAAATGTCTGACTAGAACGGGAAAGAGAAACGGGGATATCAATGACTAGATCAGGTACAAGTCATTCGTCCTGTGACAGGTCTCAAGGGGGAAACAAAGGATTACGGTATAACTAGGCAAGTTGACGGGTCTATTATGCCAAGAACAAAGGAGGAAAGAAAGTATGCAACTCAATTCATCTACTATGCATCTAATATGTATACTATATTCTTATTAACATTAATATAATTCAGACATAATATGAGGCGATAGATTTACAATGAGTGAATATGTCAAGGAGACTTCGTTAGAGAGAAGGATGAGACTGGAGAAAGAGACAACAAATGCACACTCGCGTCATTGTACAGTAGGAATCAATCGAGTGCCGTGTCTGCAGTGTGTGTGGTCGATGAATACAAATCAGTGAGATTACGGTACAGTGTCCTAGCAGATGGAGGAAATCAATCGATAATGGAGAGAGTAGATCACAAGGAGGGGAGAAACACTTTGATTGATAATCATTATGGTTGGAAATGGGGATTAATGAAGTCAAAGTCTCTGAATTCATCCTGATTGATCGATCTGATTACATCAGCGGCAGTGGGAGTCAATTGAGGTTCCTCTCGAGTGAAATCTTGATCGAAGTTCGTCGTGTCCTTCTTTCCCTTCTGCAATTACATTGTTATACAATTGATTGCTATTTAATTTAAATATATTAAAATTGATAGAATGATAATAGCGAATAGACAGATGACTGACAATCTTTGGCTTGAATGGAGGTTTGAGATTCCTTGATTCAAGTGCATCCCAATCCATATCTTTGAAGAATGGATGAGCTCTGATCGCATCCTCTCCTCCTTGTGAATTCACACAACCCAGTCGCTTCGCAGGATTCTTCGTCATGAACTGTAATACACAAACAATGATACTATGGGGTGACCAGCCCGATGCGGGGCTCGAACCCGCGACAGCCAGATTAAGAGTCTGGTGCTCTACCGACTGAGCTAACCGGGCCACGAGATGCTTCTCTCACAAAAAGAGTGAGAAGGGAGACTGACCGCTTTGAGAATATTGACAGCTTCCTTGGATAGCCAGACGGGATAGAGTACGTCATCATTGAGAATTGCCTCGAAGAGATCATCTTCATTATCAGCCTCGAAGGGAGGCTGACCAGCCATCATTTCATACCTGAACAAGTGTTTAGTCGTGAAATATAAAGAAATACTTCGACTGACATTGAGATCAAATACTAGATTGACAACTTTGCAAGAGATTTAACCGTATTATAGATAAACAACCATTTCGTTAAACATCTATTTTAAGAGGAAAAAAGACTTACATGAGAACTCCGAGTGCCCACCAGTCCACACTCACTCCATACTCTAATTCTTGCAGAATCTCTGGAGCAATGTAGTCAGGAGTACCTGCATAGGTAAAGGATCGCCGGTTGAACAATAGGAAACTCATTCCAGATACGTCACTCCCCCACAAAAAAAAGATCAAATATTAGGTATAACTGTATGCGAAAGTCCATGTTTACTAGTCATGTGAAGAGCTAACTAAAAAGATCAACAGCTTGACTAACCGCAGAAAGTGCTGGTCAATCTACTGCTCGTGATTGCCTCTTTGCACATTCCAAAGTCAGCGAGTCTGCAGTGTCCCTCAGAATCCAGCAAGATGTTGTCCAGTTTGAGATCTCTGAAGAGAAAAGAGACTGATTAGACCATTCCTAGATCAGTAAAGAATCAATCAACTAGCTGTTCTACGCTATTATTAGTTTCGAAATTTGAAAAAGTTGACAGTAAAACATCTCGGGCTCCTAAACAGTGATGCTGATGGGTCCGTAAAATAGGCCGCACTCGTGGGGGTTGCAAATGTGGGCTCACCTGTAGATAACTTGATGTCGATGGAGGAATTGGAGGGCACACGTCACTTCTGCTGCATAGAATCTGAAAGGAACGAAGGAAATGATCACATTTTATACAATTTCATTTTTGGCTTGATAGACTTAGCTGAAATGGCAATGCGAAATTAGAGATTAACCATCACTTTTACTCCGAATTATCGTATCATTCATGATAAAAAGGGTTAAGGAGATGAGGAGAGACCAAAGATCAAATATCGCACCTCGCTCTGCTCTCATCGAATTTTCTCGCCCTCTGAATCTGGAACATGAGATCTCCTCCATTGACGTATTCCATCACGAAGAAGAGACGATCCTGAATTATATTATTATTTAAGAAATTTTATATTAAAGATTTTTAAAAAAAATCAAATCTGCTCCTTTTCAGTAAGATGATATTGACGTAGAATTCGTTCACATTCGGGTTCCCCCTACATACTCCTCAATTACACGCAGAGAAACACAATAGTGACTTGTCCCTCCGGAACTAATTTTGGATTAATAAAATTAAATAATGTCTATGTACGTACCGATGTCTGGAAGCTGCTATGAAGTGCAGTGAGGAATGGATGGCGAGCAGCCAGGGCGAGAATTCGCTTCTCACACATTGTACACTCAACGTCGTCGTCCTGAAGAAAGAAGAAATGAGTGAGATAACGAACATCGTATCATTGACAGAACACATTTTTGGATGAAAATTTCATAAAAGTCGGTAAAAAAAGGAAAATAAAAAAGAGTAGTCCAAACCTGTAGAATAACGTCCTTCTTGAGCACCTTGATGGCGTAAACTTCCTCCGTTCCCTTTCGTTCGGCCAACATGACCTGCAATCGATCGATACCTTCACATAGAAATCAATAAAATCAAATTTTTCGTGCGTATTCACCTATTTTGCACCAACTTCCTAATTTGGTATAGTATCAATAACTCCTACAAATCAAATCAGATTGTTCGCTCTCTTCATCACTCCTCTCTTTCTTCCTCTCTCCTCACCTTTCCGAATGATCCCTTTCCGAGTACTTTGATGAATGTGAAGTCACTAATCGACAGCGTCCCTTTCGTCTTCTCTTTTCTGCGAAATATATTTATTTAAAGCTTGATCTACAATTGTTAATATAAAAACTCCATTCCAAATACCGCGAAAGAAAATCGAAATTCGTGTTTGAGGGAGGGATGAATAAATTAATGAACTAACCCTTTGATCTCTCCGACATTCAATTCTTCGTCTTCCTTCAAATCCGACAATAGAACGATCTTATCTCCATCATTTGATTGTTCAGTCGACGATCCAGACATTATTGAAGGCTGCAATGGAAACAGTCCACGGATCATAATTATTTGAATGTTCGTTCACTAGTAGCCGTTAGGCCCCTAGAAAAGTGTTTATGTTCACATAAGTTTTACACATGCTCCGTGATACAATTCATGCGTTCATTTATCCATGTCCTCTACACATCTACAGTTCCCCTCTCCCCTATTTACCCTACAGTACTCCTCTCTCCCCTCTTTTACCGTACCTTCTTCTTGCTCCTCACACTCATTTTGTCTCCCGTCAGTCCGAGTTGCGCCAATTCAGCAGCCATTTGCTTCGCATTGATTCCACAGTTCTTTGCGACGTTCTTTTGACATCTGGAGAAGGAATAAAATGAGAGTGCGAAATGTGAGACCATGGTCTCCTTATTTCACACACTCTCTTCACCGGAGGATGAGAAAGTGTGCGAAATGAAGAGACCGTGAATTTCGCACTAGATAAAATGAGAGAATTCGAGTGAAAGATCGATTAAATCTCCGATAGACAGCCACAAAAGAGAGATTGCGTGTCTGTGAAACATTTCAGATTCACGAAATTAATGGGGCAGAAGAATGCCGAAAATAGGAAGATTGTATAATTGTAGAGGATGCTCACCTCTTGTGCACATTCAGTTTGCAAGTGGAGCACTGAAGTCCCTGGTTGATCAATCCATACAACATCGACCCGCAGTGATCACAGAATGTTGGTCTGAAAGAAGGAGGAGAATTTTGAAGGAATATGACCTACCCCCCATGGAATTATAGTAAATAGTAAACACGTAAATATCGCCCACTTTGTCCTATGATTTTCTCCCTCTATTCAGAAACTTCGCCTAGAAGGGAAAGACGATTTCAATAGAGACCGAGGGATCAATGCGAAATTCGAAAGAAGAGAAAAATGATAAATCTCATTGTGTGAGGGACATTCACAATACAATCATGTTATGAGATCCGTCCTCAAAGTTCGTCTAGACTACACTTCCCTCTCAATCAATAACCACTACCGTATTTTTCACTACCGTACCTCTTGTATGAATGGACGGAGAATCGATGGGGCATATTGATATTGAAGCGACCAAGACCATGCTGCAATTAATGACTAATTGTATTCCATCTGTCTCTATAAATCAATCGTTAATGTAAGTAATTGTACCGTACCTCATTGACCTCCTTATTCAAATCTTCGACGGCGTCAGTCTTATTTCCCGGACACTTCCACACAACTTCCTCATGGCATCTTTTGTGAACGACGACAGTACAAACTGAAGGAAGAAATTGATGAAATGAGAGAAGGAAATGGAAGAAAAACGACCAAAATGTTCCTCTAGCCAAGACCCTCTTTCCCGTAGCTCACGATCGTTCAAATTTATTTCATTCTTTATTCAAACAGTACATTCTCTACTATATTTGACGAATCTTAATTTCAATAGGAGAAAGATACGAATATCCATTTCCAAATGCCCAATATGCAGTGTTCTTTCCTACAGTAATTCTCCTCACCTTGACACTGATATCCCTGTTTTCCAATTCCCCATATGAATTCCTTGCAATGGGCGCAGAATGTTGGTTGTCGGAGGAAGAGAGCCATGAATTTGTGGCCTGTGACCTGAAAGAGAAACAATCGATACATCGTCTCCCACAGTCTACATCAACTAAATAATCAAACAACATTTCCCATCTTTTTCAGAAAAAAATGCATTATTATGCAGTAAGCAGTAAATAATTCGAAAATTTCCAATATACAATCCGAGATTGAGTACACACGTATTCAAACTCACAAAAATATTTTAGACATTTCAAAAACAAATGAGTTATTGATTGTTTCTTTCTTTCAAAATCTCTCTACCTCATGAATCTTCCTCCTCATCGCTCCTCTTCTTTGTCTGTCATTAAATGCATCCGCCCGCTCTTTGAATACTCTCTTTTCCGTTTTCGCTCCGCCGTGTTTCTCTGTAATTGTAATGTTAATTATTTATATTTTTCTTAGAGTTATTTTCGCATTTCTCCATCAATCAATAAACAAATACCAATACATTTAATGTCTCACACATGATCTTTGTTCACTCAATTGTCCCTCTTTGTCAAAAACCCACTGAGATCAACGCCATTTCTCAAAACTTGCGAAATTGCGTCGAGATCCAAAGAAGTGAGCCAATCAAGACCCCCCCGTTCTACCACATTCTAGTCCATCTCTATTGCTTAGTCATGACGTCATTCTCCCTTTTTTCCTCACCTTCGCTTTGTGTTCCATGCAATTCGATAACAACGTGCAATTGACCGTGGGGTTCCAAATCGACCTGCAAATTTTAAATTTTATCCATTCTTTTTATTTATCTAGCTTAGAATTTCACTTCTCTACCTTCCGATTTACCATTCACATATTTTTTTTGTATTTCACATGCTATTTTAAAAGTTATGAATATCAATGTAGCCGCATCTATACTTCTACCTTCTTTCTCGAAAAAATGTATGTTTTTTAAAGCAGTAACTGTTTCTCTCCTTCCTCTTCCCCTCTTTCACTCACCCAAATGTCATTGCTCGTCGCTATCCTCAACTCTTCTATTGGAATTCTGCAATTGGCGACGAAATCATCAGGCGGCATCGTCGAATTGTGGAAGAGAGAGAAGCCGAGTGCTCGTGCAGAGTGAACTTCCGTCTGAGAGAGGAGATCCATAGTTAGACAACTACTATCGTAGTCTATTTTATCGATCTACAGTAATCCGTTATTCGTAGCGCCGTGTTTGAACATGAATGCCTCGTGAGTATTGTTTCCCCCCCCCCCCCCGATATTCCTTCCATGACTACTGTGTTCGTTCGATCGATCGATTCTCCTCCCCTCCCTTCCATTCTTTCTCATGCCTCATCTCCTCCTCATCTCTTGTCATCAGTTTCCCTTGACAACTCTCTTCTTTTCTCTTCTCTTCTTTTCTCCTCTAAGATCTCACTCAGATTCTCATCTTCACTAAAGGTCGACTACCCATATCACACAAAGAAGAATCTTTAGATCAAATAAAGATCAATAAATCAATAAATTAACTCACCATGGAAAAACTCTCGTTCCACAGCGGGGTGTTAGTTTTCGGTTTGACCTGCAACAAGTACGTCATCACTATGCCATGAACATCCTGTTCACCAGGTATTATCATAGCGCCTCAATTGGCGTTAAATATCTCTCCCTCTTTTTTTCTATAATAGTTTCCTTTATTTTAGTCTATCAAACTATTCATTTTCTTTTTTTTCATTTTTCAACTAGTAAACGTTGAGGCCCTCGTGGTGCACTAAATAAATAAATATTGTAATATCCAGATGCCCTCCTCCTCTCCCCTTTCCCTCATCCCCCTCCCTCTCCTCCCCCCTCTTTTCCTCCTCCTCCCTCACCGGTGTCCTTCCAATGTGGTATTCATCACAATCGACGTTCGCATACGAATCGAGTAATTGGGGAGCCCCGTCGGCTGACGAAAATCTGAAGAGAACGAATAATTGAGATGAGAAGAGAGAGATCATTTTGATTGACTCCTTCCTCACTAGTAGCTTTGTTAGATCGAATCATCCTATTCGATCTAACAACACTACTCACTAGGATATCCTTCCGGGATGAATATAACTGGAATACTGTACTTTTAATGCCTACGTCGTCTAGGGTTAGCACAGCACCACTCCTTTTTGAGCCGATATTATCAAATTAGCCAACTTCGAGAATACCTGCGATTCCTCCCTATTACCGTATCTCTCCCTTCATTACCGTACCTTTTACTCCATTCGGTTGGTCGCAGATCTCTTGCCTCGATGACCTTCACCCTCACAGTCCCGTTGAACAACATGGTTATCGATTGATTGGATGATCTACCACCACAAATCCCTCATATGAGTGTCTCGAGGCCGAATCTGTAATGGACGATTGAGTAAGAAGAGGAGATAGATGGTATGGTTACTTAATGATACACAAAAATTCAATTGTAAAAAAGTGGAAAATTTGTATTGTTCCACTTTTTGTAATTGCATTTTCGTGTATCATTATTGAACTCTGAAATGGTAGGAAGTTGACATTTAAGAGATCGATAAATGAGTGAAATGAAAAGATGCTCGGGGGCTTCGAATCCCGTCGACGAAAGGTCCTATCGAGCGTCAGAAGACGCGGGTTTCGGATTAGAGGAGGAGATTGGAGAGAGGGACTGAGGGAAAAGAGGAGAGAGCAGAGAAAGATAGAGAGGAGGGAAGGTAGGAAAATGATTGAGATGAGAAGATGGAGGAGGAGGAAAGGTTGGAAGGAAAGGAGCATAATCGACTGTGATAGAAAAGATGAAGAAGATGAAGAAAGAGAAGGAGAGAGAACTAAGAGGAGAATGAAGCCTCCCATCGAATGATGAAAAGGATGGAGGAGAGAGAGAGAAAGAGAGATAGAGAGAGAGAGAGAGAGAGAGAGAGAGAGAGACGGAGGGGAGGAAGGGGGCAGACGAATCGAGACTCGTTTCTGAATAGCCCGAATCAGATAATGATGATGCCTCTTTTCATCGAAGAGAAGAAAGAGAAGAGATTGAGATACTTTGAGAGAAGAAAATATAGAAAAGAGAGGAGATATTGATAGGAAAAGAGAGATTCAAGCTGTTTCACACTATAAAAGTGATTTAAATCTGTGAAATCTACAAATCTGAATCATCAAATCTACATAGAAATACACATCTGTGAACACTCTAAAGGAAGGAGAGATGGTCGTTTGATTGGAATTGAGTGAAGTACCGTATCCACGGTCGATATTTGAATCGTCGGAATCGTGTGCTGCGGTAGAGAGAAAAGGAGTGAGAAATGGACGATTGTGAGAAGGAGCGTGGACAAGATTAGTTAAGATTGAATACGATTAGAGGAGGAAGGGGAGGGGGAGAGAGAGGGAGGAGAGATGGGAGGGGAGGAGAGGAAGGAGGGAAGGAGGAAAAGATGGAGGAGGCGAGAATCTGATGAGCGATGAGAGGAGAAAAGAGATGGAATAAAAAGGGGACGGGGGAAGGAAAAAGAGGAAAACGAGATGAGAAGTAATGGAGAGTATCGATGAGATTCTTATGAGAGATGATGAAACGATGGGAAGAAAAAGAGAGATTCAATTTAATCTCTCTCTCTCTCTCTTTTGTTAGATTGAAGAGTACTCACTATATGGAATACCGGAAAGATCTATTTCAGTCTCAGATTCATGGAATATGGCTGGATATAGAGAGGGAATAGGCTCATCGTCGCCTCATCCACTCCTCCTCCTCTTGTTCCCCCCTCTCCCCCTTCTCTTTCTCTCTCTCTCTCTCTCTCTCTCTCTCCCCTCTTCTACTCGTTTTGTCCTTGCTTCCTCCCCTCTCAAATTGACTCTTTGTGGAGATAGACGACGACTGACTGAAGACGAAGGGAGGAAAGAGAGGAAGAGGACGAGGGGGGGAGAGAGGAGGAGAGGAAGGAAGAGGGGGGGAAAGAGGGAGGAGAACGAAAACTCGAGTCTCCTTCCATCGAATGAAAATGAGATAAAAAATGGTGGGAGAGTGAATCTGGAGGAAGAGAGAGAAGAGGTGGAAAATAAGGTTGGAGAGAGGGAATCTGAGAAGGAGAGAGGGGGGAGATGAGATAGGTGGAGAGAGACGGGAGTTCCCCCCCCCTCCCTCCACTCTTGTAGTGGATGCTGATACGTATGAGCATGCACAGACTGTCTACGGAGGAACGAGGGAAATCATTACGAGACGAGGGGGGAGGGGAGGGGGGAGAGGGGAGAGGGGGGAGAAGGGGAGGAGGAGAGGGGGGGGGAAGGGGAGGAGAGGAGGGGAGGAGGAGAAGGGGAGGGGACAAAATGGAAGAAGGAATGAAAATAGGCGGAAAAGGGGCTGGTTGGATGGAGATACAAGTGGTTGTGAATGACTGAGAATGGAAATAGGAACGGATCCTGAAGGAGAGAGAAGGAAGGAGGAGAAAAAGGGGAGGAGAGAGAGAGAGAGAGAGAGAGAGAGAGGAGGGGAGGAGATGCAAGTAGTGAAATAAAAGAGTGAGAGAGAGAAGAAGCGGGACGAAGAGTTTCAATCGATAGCTGTGAGATATCCTGAAGAGGAGCGACGAATGGAAGGGAGAGAGAGAGATGTGGATAGAGAGAGAGAGAGAGAGAGGGGGGGGGCGGAAGTCAGAGACTCTACTTGGATTGCATCCATTTATGCACGATGGTCTGTAGAAGAAAAAGAATACAGACAAAAAGGGCAGAGAGAAAGATTGGTTCAATTAGAAGACAAGAAGGGAGTCGACTGAGAGTATCTGAAGGAGAGGAGAGAGAGAGAGAGAGAGAGAGAGAGAGAGAGAGACCGGGGGGAGGGGGGGGGGGGTGAAAGGAGGAGGAAGACTGGTCGTTACCTCTCGTCTTTTGCCCTCTTCACTCGAGTCTCATCGTCCAAATGGGCCATTTCAACAGTGGAAAAGATGGAGAAGAAGAAGAAGAAGTGAAGAATGGAGAGAGAGGAATAGAGAAAGAATTGTGGTATAACGGAGAGAGATGAACAATGGGCGGCTAATGGAGGGAGAATGGATCTGATGTTCTATGCCCATTTTGGAGAAGACAGAATACTCATTTTCATACTCTCTTTCTCTCTCTCTCTCTCTCTCTCTCTCTCTCCTTCTCTCTAAGACTCGTCGTCGGTAGATCAATACCGTGATTCTCTCCCTCTCTTTCTCCACTACAGAAGGAGGGAATAGTGAAGACGTCTGTCAATGGAGTGAGGAATAAGAAGAGAAAAAGAAGAAAGAAGGGGAGAAAAAGAGGGAAGAATGGAGAGAATTAAGGGAGAAAGGAGAAACAAAGTTATACACTCAACAGTACACAAATTTTATGTTGCTCACATTTCACAGGGGTGAGTTCAAATTTGAATTCCCGCAATTGGTCGTGTCGGCTCCCGATTCAGATAGACACTTTCCGGCTGGAAAAAATACAAAAGTTAACCCCCCCCCTTGTGAAATTTGCGCAGCATTACAGTATCCGAATGAAGACTTGGTGGGAAACGATTGTGAAGTTGATTCTTAGAATGATATGAAAAGAAGAGAGAGAGAGGTGAAAGGGGTTGCAATTCTGCGATGAAATAGAAGAATGGACGAGTAATTAAAAGAATCAAATGAGGAGAGAAATGAGAGAGAAGACGGAAGTAAAATGAGGAGAGAGAGAGAGAGAGAGAGAGGAGAGAGAGAGAGAGAGAGAGAGAGAGAGAGAGAGAGAGAGAGGAGAGAGAGGGGGGGGAGAGAGAGAGAAGAACGATTCAGTTGAACTCACTAACCATAAATACTAGAATTGCGTAGTGAAGAGATAGAGAGAAATAAAAGAGCAGGAGGAAACTATATGATTAGTCTAGTTATCAGAGAGAAGAAGA